>CAUYLG010053983.1:0-23362 GCA_963573385.1 Cacajao melanocephalus | reverse complement strand
GGGTGGTGTCCGTGAGCCATGATTGTGCCCCTACACCCCCGCCCCTGTGCCACATATCCACCCCAAAAAAAAAAAAAAAAAAAAAAAAAAAAAGCCCTCCTTCATCAGGCACTGATGTGCAGGATTGTCTGAGCAATGTCGCTGAGATCCAGAACTGCATGTCCCAGAGGAGGCCCCTGCCCCATAAGCATCTGGTTAGAATTTCTGGAAAGAGGAATTCATGGGGCATTTGGAAGAGGAAGGAGCAGCCACTGTTCCCGGAGCATTCTGGTCTGGTGGAGGAAAGGACAGACCCAAGGTGCTTGTGGGTCCAGCCATCCCTGCCCACCTTCACTCCATCTGGGGGTGCACAGGTCTTGGGCTCCACTGATGGCCCCTCAAACTCACTCCACATGCAGACCCTTGGCTGTGGGTCCAGAGGCACGGCGACCACATGGACTGCAGCCCCACAGTCCCCTCCACGGCCTGCTGCACGCCAGCCAGGACTTGGCTTCCTGAATTTCCCTGCAGGAGCCAACTTGCCCATGCAGCCTATGCTTCGGGGGGCTGCTCAGTTAATTTTCTTTAACCCCCTCAGCTCTGCCTTCCAATTCTTCATTTTTGCAGCCCACCCACAACCTAATTGTCAGGGTCACCACCTGAGGGTGTCTGTCCTGAAGACCCTGACTCAAAGACGGATGAATAAATTCATTCACACACAGAATACAGTGAATGAGCAGGCTGGGTATCGGTGGCTGCTTACAGGCTCCCTGGAGAGTGTTGTAAACAGTTGCAACAGCCAGCCCCCACACACTGGCCTCTCCAGCCTTTATTCAGTACACATGAAGTGACAAAAGCTTTGAGTCAACACCACTAGAGTGAAGACTAAAGGACAGGTTCCAACGCCCAAAGCAAACACCATTAGTGGGTAATATCCCTGGTCAACCCCTACCCCCGAGCCATCCAGAATGATCAAAGGTGAATGAGTAAACAAGTTAGTTAGGTAAACCCCCTACATTCCTTTGTTTCTACTCTGATTCATTTAACTGAGGGGACAAGGCTGCCTTCAGCCAAGAACTATGAAAAAAAAACCGTAGGCCTTCCAAAAGGATTTGAGACTATATTCTGTAACTTTCTCTAATACATTTCCCTTAAAATTGTTGCCACCACCGTGGGTGAATCCCCACACCTCATATCTATAATAAATCCCTTAGCCTGTAATACTCATAGCAGTTTTGCTTTCCGGCAGCCCCCACTTACTCCACGTGCAGTTGAACACTGACAGATATACCAAGAAAAAAGTTGCAAAATGGTTAAAATTCCTAAGATGGGTCCTACGATTACATATGACTATGAAAGGGGTTTATGAATTCAGACACATTGGAAAACCCTCAGGTAAATGGAGACCTAAATGCAATTTCATTTCTATTTCACTGCATGATTTTTTTTTCCTCTCAAAAAACCCCCAAAGCCTGCAAACCCCCAATTCCACAAACCCAAATTTGGAGGAAACTATGACTGCCGTATCTTTATTTTATTCTCAGGACCTAGCATAGAGGCTTCCCAAAGGCTTTGAAGCTTGCTAAAGTTTTCTTCACTAGCCTTTTGTGTGCCTCCTCCCACAGTTTCAGAAACTGTTCTGGTCTGATCCTTACGGCAATGTAGACTTTTGGATTCCGGGTGAAATCTGGCTGTTTTTAGAATCCTAGCCTGTAAGTAATCACTTACATTCTCCTTAGGATTTAAATCAGAGGTTTCCCACTGCTGGCCAGAAAGTAAGTTTCGTCTATCTAGACCTTGAATTTGACATATGAGTTATGTTTCTGGTTTATTTGTTTTAAAATTGAATGAGGGCTGGGGATGGCGGCTCATGCCTATAATCCCAGCACTTTGGGAGGCAGAGGCAGGAGGATCGCTTGAGTCTAGGAGTTTGGATACAGCTTGGGCAACATAGTGAGAGCCCAGCTCTACAAAAAAATTTTTTTAATTTGCCAGTCATGGCGATGTGCACCTGTAGTCCCTGCTACTGGGAGGCTGAGATGGGAGGATTGCTTGAGGCCAGGAGGTTGAAGCTGCAGTGAGGGGTGACCATGCCATTGCACTCCAGCCTAGGACACAGAGCAAGACCTTGTCTCAACAATCAATCAATCCATAATAAAATTGAATTAGTTGACAACTTTTTTATTTTCTTGAGATAGAGTCTTGTTCTGTTGCACAGGCTGGAGTACAGTGGTGTGATCTCAGCTCACAGCAGCCTCCACCTCCCAGGTTCAAGTGATTCTCCTGCCTCAGCCTCCCTAGTAGCTGGAATTACAGGTGTGCCACCACAACGCTTGCCTAATTTTTGTATTTTTTTTAGTAGAGATGCTGGTCTCAAACTCCTGGCCGCAAGTGATCCACCAGCCTCAGCCTCCCAAAGTGCTGGGATTACAGGCATGAGCCACCGCACCTGGCCATCAGTCAACTTTTTTACACATTGAATGATTTCTCATTAAAATCCTGATTCTGATCTCACCAAAAGCAATCAGAAGATGCAATATGATTGCATCCTGAAACCTACTCACCAAGAAGTGAATGGGGCTGAGCAATAGCAGTTACTTCCAGTCCCCACCACCCCCTATTGTCTTACCCTCACCCCACTGCCTGTGTTTATGCTGCCTGCTGGCTTCTGAGGGCATTAGAGTTTACTGCCCAGGTCCTTCCCAGCCAATGCTGCCAAGGCAGCAGTGCCCCTCAGTACATGATCTGCCTCCTGAGCTCAGGAGTATTTCAGATGCTTTCTGCTGTAGTTGATGAGACTCTTTGCCCAGAGTACAGAATCTGAAGTTTCATCAGCTGAAAGTTTTTCATTTTCTTCTATCTCGGAGATCTCAGCCCACTTGCAAGCTTTTTATCCTTCTGACGGTTCCCCCACCTCCCATTCTTTGTTGACGTTCAGATTCTGTCAGTCTAGATGATATTATCTTCTTCCTCCACCCTTGTTCTTTCTCAGGCAGAGCCTAAAAATCAAGTCTCTTCTGATAGTCCTGGCATTTTCTAAGGTGATTTTATGTATTACACTGCTTTCAGGTTGAATTTTTCTTCCACTACTTCAAAGTCCCTCTTTAATCATTTTTCTGTTTTTTTTTTTCCATCAGGTTTTTCCATGGGAAGTTTGGAGGGTTGCTGCTCTAGTTGCAATTAGGTGCAGGGTGATGCAAGCCCCCAGTTTGGGCTCCATTTCTCAGTCGACCACCCCCTGACGCCCTGTACTCCAGTCAGACTGAATGATCAGAAGATTCTGAATGTTGCACACACCTTTTTCCTTTGCTTATAATCCCCCGACCTCTGTAACTGCTTGGTGAATCTATTCATTCTCAGTTAAAGACACCTTTCCCAAGAGGGGTTCCTGGGTCCCAGGAGGAGCAGAGCACACCACTCTACCTTGGAGTTGCCACTGCCCTGGACTCATACATTTGTAACACTTATCTCAGTGTTTTTCATTTATTTGCATGTCTGTCTCTTGACTCAACTATGAGCTCTTTAGACAGTGGAAACTTCTTTTATTAAACTTTTTCACCTTTACACCTCTTGTTTGAGCACACGATAGATGTGTATTTGTCAGCTAGTGCTGCAATTATGCTGTGTAACAAATCACCCCCCCAAACCCACTAGCAGACAATAACAGGCATGTTTCTAGTGTTTACATCTGCTGGTTGGCTGGAACGTGGCTGATGGAGCCTGTGCTTGGTTGAACCTGTCTCCAGGCCTGGGTTCAGTTCACATCTTCTGTCTGTGCCTGTTATTCTTCTGGGGTCAGCTGGATACCTGAGGAATGTTCTTCTCATGGTGATGGCCTAAGTGTGGGAGCACAAACCCAACTGGATGAAGACATGTTAAACCTTTGCATCTCACCTGCTAACATCCCATTAGCCAAAGCATGACATATGGCCAAGCACCAAGTCAAATGCTGGAGAAATGCCTGGCCCTTCATGAAGCCGTGACCAGGGTGTAGACGGGCAAGATGACCACAAGGGAGTGAAGAATTCTTACCAATAATTCAGTCTTTCCCAAGGTGCTTAAACATTCATGCAATCAACAGATAGGAAATAGTTGAGAGACTCGGAAAAATTCCTCATTCATTGCATAAAAATTAACAACTGCAAATTTACATTCGTGTGAGACCGAGCTTTGGGAGGCTGTTTAAGTGTGTCCCCAAGACTCACACCCCCCACCCCCAGAAGCGTTGGCTTAACTGACACCACCCTCCCCTGGGGTGGTGCAGTTGCATTGTGGGGTGATAGAACACAGCACCATCTGGGTAAACCACACTCCAGCCCCCCATTGCTGTTTTCTGTAGCAATGCTTCACTCACACATCAAAAAGGAGAAGAGGCTGAAACCATAATACAGTCTTTTAATTTGTCTTTATTTATTACAGGTGGGGTCCTGCTATGTTGTCTAGGCTGAACTCAAACTCCTGAGCTTGAGCAGTCCTCCTTCTTTGGCCTCTCAGCTGGGACTACAAGTGTGCATCACAGCGGCGGACTTCCATATTAAATTTGTGTAGGGGCCAGGCTCAGTGGCTCACACCTCTAATCCCAGCATTCTGAGAGGCAGAGGCAGGGATATTGCTTCAACTCAAGAGTTCAAATCCAACCTAGATAGTATACCAAGATCCCATCTCTAAAAAATAACTTATCTGGGCATAGTGGTGCACACCTATAGTTGCAGCTACATGGGAGGCTGAGGCAGGAGGATAACTTGAGCCCAGAAATTTAAGACTTCAGTGAGCTGTGATTGCACCACTGAACTCCAGTGGACAACAGAGCAAGATCTTGTCTTAAAAAATAAGAGAGAAAAAAGTTATTGTAGGTCATCTTATTTTATTAGTCCGTTATCGTGAGATGAGTTTTGGGATATGGGAGTTATTAACAAAGTGTAGGAAAGAACAACTCTTTTGACTCATTTTTGTTTCATTACTGTTTGTTCTTTTGATTATTTGTTAAATTCTATAAAAGAAACCAAGGAAGAACAGTCCCTTCTACGATCTTGCCTGTCGATGTTTATTTCAGTGATTTTTATGCCATGAAATTTGTTTATAAAGTTTATTTTTTTGTCAAGTTGTTGCGGCATTTCTCTCCATAATTTATAGAGAGGCAGAGGTTGGGAGGAATATGCATAAATATTTATTTGCTGAACAGTTAATTCTTACTCTTAAAAACGATTTGGAAATTTGAGAGGAATAAATTTTTGTTATGTAGCAGGAAGTGTTGATTGGTTGAGTCAGCATTTTAGAATACCTGCCCATGAAATAAAGGTGAGGTGCATAAGCAGTGGGGTGCTGTTTGAATTTGCTTAGATAGGGAAATCTGCCCAGTGTGGGAGAACAGGTGAGGACAGGAAATAGGAAAAATGCATTTTGGCTGGTTGCAGTGGCTCACACCTGTAATCTCAGCACTTTGGGAGGCCGAGGCGGGTGGATCACCTGAGTTCAGGAGTTTGAAACCAACCTGGCCAACATGGTGAAACCTAAAATACAAAATTAGCTAAGTGTGGTGGCACATGCCTGTAGTCCCAGCTACTCCAGAGGCTGAGACAGGAGAATCGCTTGAACCCGGGAGGCGGAGGCTGCAGTGAGCTGATATTTTGCCACTGCACTTTAGCCTGGGTAAGACAGAGTGAGACTCTGTCTCAAGAAAAAAAAGGCATTTTGAGTCAAGGCATGATGGTGACCTGCAAAACACTGACCCTTGTCACTTGGAACTAGAGTTGAAAACTTCCAAGTGGATGATCGTATTGCTAATTCCCATTGACACGGGTCTTATTAGTCAATCTAGCTTATGTGCATGACATATGGCCAAGTTCAAAGTTTCAGAGGGCCATATCCCTTAAAGAGAGTGTTGCCAGAAATGCAGTTGCTGGGTCCAAGTATGGCCCTGAAAAGGGCTTTTCTATGTGCCCAGATTGGACTCTGGGCTCAGGTTCTTGGTTTCCCTTGCTCGAGGAATCGAGCAGACAGCCTTAACCCCACGGTGAGTGCTCCAGCTCCAAACAAGACTTCTTGGACCCAGAGAGTGAGCAGCAATGCAGTTTATTGAGCAAGTGAAGATAAAGCTTCCACAGCCTGCAAGGGGACCCAAGGATGTTGCCATTGTTGGTCAGGGTTGCCTGGGCTTATATCCCCAAGTAATTCTGAGTTGGTGAGTGTTTGCCCCCTAGTTCCGTGTGGGGAGAGGGCTTGTGACCATGAGTCACCCAATTTTTCTATCTGGTGATTGTTTCCTAGTTTCTATTGAACCTGCAATCAGCATCAGAATGGGGTTGAATGGTAACTTCCAGTTGCTAACTGAAACTTTGGACACAGCCTCCTGATATGGTTGAAGTTCCCTGTTGACCCGAAAGATTTTATTCCCTCAAGATGAGGTTTTGCTGAGAAATGTCTCATTACCATCATTTTCTATAAAAACCACATCGATTATTTGAGGGCATCATGTCTCACCACCCTGGTACAGAGACAACAATGGGGTTGATAAAACACGTTTCCTGGGTGCAGCGTTTCTTCACCTGTCATTGTCCCTCAAAGGGGAAAAAAAAATTGTCCCTTGAGGGAAAAAAATTGGCCCTAGTTGAGAACCACTGCTTTAGTCTAATCTAAAAACAGTGAGGTGGCTGGTAATTAGGAATATGCAAATCAGAGCCAGAATTAATGACAATTTCTCCCATCACATCAAAAAAATGCAAAGTTGGATAAAGCAAGGTGTTGACAAAAATGGAGGGAAACAGGTTGTTCTAGTGAGTTGTATCACAAGTTACTTTGTGCGGTTTTTTTTCTTTTTTTGAGACGGAGTCTCACTCTGTTGCCCAGGCTGGAGTATGGTGGCACAATCTCAGCTCACTGCAACTTCCTCCTCCCAGGTTCAAGTGATTCTCCTGTCTCAGCCTCCCGACTAGCTGTGACTACAGACATGAGCCACCAGGCCCAGCTAATTTTTTGTATTTTTAGTAGAGATGGGGGTTTCACCATGTTGGCCATACTGGCCTTGAACTCCTGAGCTCAAGTAATCCTCCCACCTTGGCCTCCCAAAGTGCTGGGATTACAGGCGTGACCCACCTCGCCTGGCTGTTTTCGTGCAGTATTTTGTGCAGTATTGCACAAGTTATTTTGAGGAGCAATGGGTAGTTTCTATGCTCATATCCAAGGACAGAGGCCACTTCTCAGTATCAACCCAGGGGAAGTAGTGACACTTTTCTACAAGGAAACATTTAAATGATGCTCATTGCAAAATTACTTGGTAGATTGTCGTGAAAGATGGAAAACCCCCTAAGTATTGAGCAGTGGTCACTGATGGTCCAGACTGCTTTGCAGCAGCTGAAAATAAATAGGTATGTCTGTGCATACAGAACTACTTGGGAGGCTGAGGTAGGGAAATCGCTTGAACCCAGGAGATGGAGGTTGCAGTGAGCTGAGATCGTACCACTGAAATCCAGCCTGCTGAAAGAGCAAGACTCCGTCCCCCACCCCTCTAAAAAATGAAAGTAAGAAGCAAATCACAGGGTGAAGTGTACAGAGAAACTTCATTTATGTTGCCCTCTCACACACACATAGACTATTTTCTTAAGTTGCATGTAAGAAACTTAAGTCACAGTAGCCCTGTACTCTCAGAAAATCTCTGCAGACCTTGCTCTATGGATTCCTGTTTACAGACTACCAATAGTTTTGGAGACAGCTGTCTCCTTCTCCTGGGGTCCTGGTGAGGCATTGGTGGTAAATGGCCTGGGAGTCTGGGGAAAAAGGCAGAGAGATGGGAGGTGGGGGTTAAAGTTGACCGGGGAGGTTGCAAGCTCTGACTTTCACAGCCACAGCAAACAATTAAGAAGCAGAGGGAGGACGGCTCCGGGGGAGGAGTGGGAGTGCTGTGTATGGGGATGGACAGATTATGGGCCAAAGTTTGTTCAAATCAGAGTGTCACACACCGTGTTCATAGCAGCACAGGTAATCACAGCCAAAAGGTGGGAACAGCTCAACGGACCATCACTGGGTAAGTGGATAAACAAAACGTGGTGCAGACACCCAATGGAATATTATACAGGCATAAAAAGGACAAAAGGCTGGGCATGGTGGCTCATCCCTGTAATCCCAGCAATTTGGGAGGCTGAGGCGGGCAGATTACCTGAGGTCAGGAGTTCAAGACCAGCCTGGTCAACATGGTGAAACCCCATCTCTACTAAAAATGCAAAAATTGGCCAGGTGTGGTGGTGCACACCTGTAGTCCCAGCTGCTGGGGAGTCTGAAGCAGGAGAATCGCCTGAACCCAGAACATAGAGGTTGCAGTGAGCCAAGATTATGCCACTGCACTCCAGCCTGGGTGACAGAGCAAGACTATGTATCAAAAAAAGAAAAAAAAAAAGACAAAATATTGACAAATACTGACACATGCTGTATATTAGTCTGTGACTATTTTGAACCTCTTCTCTTCACACCCACCCAACACCCACCCAAAATCTCATCTTGAATTGTAATCGCCATGGTCCCCACGTGTCAAAGGAGAGACCAGGTGGAGATAATTGAATCACAGGGGCAGTTTCCCCTATGCTGTTGTAGTGATAGTTCTCAGGAGATCTGATGGTTTTATCAGTGCTTGGTAGCTCCTCTTGTGGTCATTCTCCTTCCTGCCACCTTGTGAAGAAAGTCTTGGCTTCCCCTTTGCCTTCCACCATGAATGTAAACTTCCTAAGGCCTCCCTAGTCATGCTGAACTGTGAATCAATGAAACCTCTTTCCTTTATAAATTACCCAGTCTTGGGCAGTTCTTTTTTGAGACAGAGTTTGCTCTTGTCACCCAGGCTGGAATGTAATGTCACGATCTCAGCTCACTGCAACTTCTGCCTCGCGGTTCAAGCGATTCTCCTGTGTCAGCCTTCCGAGTAGCTGGGATTACACCATGCCCAGCCAGGGTAGGTCTTTATAGCTGTGTGAAAACAGTGTAATACATGGCGCAACGTTGATGAACCTTGAAAACATGACTCAAAGAAGTTGGACACATAGGGCTATATAGTGCATGATTCCACTTTATAGGAAATGTCCCACATAGGTAAATTCTTAAAGGCAGTTGATGGTTGCGGGTGGAGCAGGTTGGAGTTATGTGTCGGGAGTGGCTGTGTAATGGGTCTGGGATCTCCTTTTGGGGTGATGAAAACATTCTAGAGGGAGTGGTCATACAACATTGTGAATGGACTAAATGCTACTGAATTGTTCACCTTGGAAGGGTTAATTCTACATCATGTGAATTTCAACTCATTAAAGACTTTTTTTTTTTTTTAAGTAGGGCAACTGCTTATTCTCAGAACTAGCTAGAATCGACTCAGGGGGCACCAAGAAAAATCTATTTGTTCAGATATTACCCTTCCATAACACCAGACCTAAGAGTGAAGATTCTCCAAAGTGCGTGTTTGTTGTCAAGACTGTGGGAAAATTTTGACCCTGTTAATTAATGAAAGTCAAATACTTGGATGCCTGACAAAGTGCTAAGGGAAAAATTCAACTGTGCCGAACGCGAGGTAGAAAAATATGAAGAAGGCATGGACCCAGCCCTCTAGGCCACTAGGAGGAGAAACAGTCACGAAAATAAATAATTGATAAATATTTAGGGAAAGCACAAAGATAGAAATGCTTAACTCCAAACAGGAGAAGATCTCCAGGACAGGTGTGAGGTTCAATGGGTGAACCTCATAAGATGATCTCTGAGGGGGCAGGAAGGGGCTCAGCAGGAGAGACCCTGAAGGGATCTTTGGTTTTCTTTTTTCTTTTTTTTTTTGAGACAGAGTCTAGCTATGTCACCCAGGCTGGAGTGCAGTGGCACAATCTCAGTTCACTGCAACCTCTGCCTCCCCAGTTCAAGTGATTCTCCTGCCTCAGCCTCCCGAGTAGCTGGAATTACAGGTGTGTGCCACCACACCCAGGTAATTTTTTATTTTATTTTTAGTAGAGGTGAGGTTTCACCATGTTGGCCAGGCTGTTCTTGAACTCCTGACCTCACGTGATCCGCCCACCTCGGCCTCCCAAAGTGCTGGGACTCCAATGACCCTAATTATTTTGAACCACTTCTCAAACCTCCTACCCACCACCCACCCCACTTTCTACCCTCATTTTAAGAAAACTACTTTGCATCTTTTGTCATTGAGAAAAGGGAAGCCACTGGGGGTCTGAAATTCCTTCAACTTCCCAATTTCCATTCGTTTTCTGCAGTCTCCTTGCATCTGGGCTACCCTCCTTCTTCTCTCTTGCTGTACCAGAGTGGAAGGTGAGGGAAGCAGTAGTGGGTGGGGGGAGACTACTCCAGGCAGAGGCCTGACCCCCTTGCTGTGCCCTGAAGATCCCCCAGCTCACTTACAGAGCCCGCCACTCTCAAATACCTCATCTGTCTTCTCTGCAGCCTTCCTGGCACTTATTATTATTATTTTTTTTTGAGACGGAGTCTTGCTCTGCCACCCAGGCTGGAATGCAGTGGTATGATCTCTGCTCACTGCAACCTCCGCCTTCCGGTTTCAAGAGATGCTCCCACCTCAACCTCTGAAGTAGTAGCTAGGATTACAGGTGCACACCACCACAACCGGCTAATTTTTGTATTTTTAGTAGAGACAGGGTTTTACCATGTTGGCCAGGCTGGTCTCGAACTCCTGGCCTCAAGTGATCCTCCTGCCTCGGCCTCCCAAAGTGCTGGGATGACAGGCATAAGCCACTGTACATGGCCCTTCCTGGCACCTTTTAAAGAGAGGTTTAGGTTTAAGTGAAGAGTGGAGAGTTCTCATCTATCCCCTCTCCTCTTCTTTCCCTCAGTTTCCCCTATTGTTAGCATTGCACATCATTGTGGGATGATGTTTACAGTTGATGAAACTAATATTGACACTGTAAACCCAAGGGTACCTGAGGCAAGTGTTGGAAAGGGTTTACAACATTGGGAAAAATCCACACCCAAGACAATGGATCACTCAGCAAGACTAGTTTACTTCCTGCAAAAAGGGTGCAACTTGCCAGCCGGCTTGCCACGAGAGCACACCTGAACAGGGAGACAGGGACATCTGTAACTTTCACAACCTGACACAATCACCCCACTGCTGTGTCCAGTTTCCATTGGCCAGAACAAGACCTCACATTTTATGCTTGACCCGATTGGCTAAAAACCTGGAAATTTCCTGAATAGACAGGGGGAAAGAAGACAAGGAAGAAGGGACATGAGTTAGGAGAAGGTCAGGAGGGTTTCCAAACAAAGAATGGCATGCACCAGGGTTTGGAGCTGGCCCAGTTCTGTTCAGACATGCCAGAGCGAGTCAAGGTAGCTGATTCAAGATGCTGATTTAGAGAATATATATACGTGGATATATGTATACGCTAATAGTGGATAATGGCCATAGAGTAAGAGATTGTAACTCTTTATAATGTGGTTGTGGGAAGTAAAAATTTCCTCTTTAAAGTTTCCTTTCTTGTTAAAAAATAAGTGTGCTCACTGGGCACGATGGCTTACGCCTGCAATCCCAGCACTTTGGGAGGCTGAGGCAGGCAGATCATGAGGTCAAGAGATTGAGACCATCCTGGCCAACATGGTGAAACCCTATCTCTACTAAAATACAAAAATTAGTTGGGCATGGTGGCATGCATCTGTAGTCCCAGCTAGTTGGGAGGCTGAGGCAGGAGAATTGCTTGAACCCAGGAGGCAGAGGTTGCAGTGAGCCGAGATCATGCCACTGCACTCCAGCCTGGTGCCTAGTGACAGAGTGAGACTCTGTCTCAAAAAAAAAAAAAAAAGAATAAGTGTGCTAATAATTTGTTAAGCCCTAGCCTATGTAGATGTTAGAAATGCAGTGCTTATAGGCAAATAGCCTGTAAGCGTGGCGTTCTATGTCCTTGTTCTTTACGTCCTTGTACTTCAACCTTGTTCTATCTCCTTATACTTTAACCAACATATCTGTGCCGGACGTGCTCACAGGCATGTCCCAGCTCGCCATTGCTTTTACCTGTTTAGAAAAGTTTCAAGTTGTTAGCCAATCGGGTTTCAGTTTATATTGTGAAGTCTGGCTCCAGCCAACGGAGATCAGACACAGCAGTAAGGACGACCCCAAATGTGTAAGAAATAAATATGTCTGCTTTCCTTGGTTCATTGTACTCTTGTGGTTAGCGAGGGTACCCTTCCTGCAGTCCAGGAAGTAAAAATTGCGTTGCTGAAAGATCCTTTGTCTCAGCACTAGTTTTTCTTTGTGGCACCAAGCATCTATTTCCAACAGTAGTCTAAGATATAAACTTTGAAGAAGAACTTTCCCATCTCTCACAGCAAGTTTCATTCAGTTTAGGTTTATTTTACCAAGGTTAAGGACAGGTCTATGACACAGCCTCAGGACGACATGGGCCCAAGGCGATCAAGCTACAACTTGGCTTTATGCATTTAGGGAGATGTAAATGTATCATTATGTCATTACACGAATCTGTACACATAAGATATATTGACATGTAGTGACATGTAAGACATTAATCAATACATGCAAGATGGACATTGTTAAGCCATTGAAATCTTGGGGTCATTTGTTACTGGAGCATAACCTTGCCTATTCCTAGGAGTGTGTGTGGAGGTTACAAATGTTCTCAGAGTGGCCTTTTGCAATGATTATCTTGGTCCAGACTAGGAAGAAAAATGCTGCTGTTCTCAGCAGTAAGTGATCAGCTGCGTTCTGCAAAGTGGGATGGCTTCTAAATGTAGCTGATACGACATACACAAAAATGACAACCATTTTAGCAAAGCTGAATACCTTCATATTTCACAACGCTCCACCACAGACGATAAGTTTTGATGACCACACAATTTCATTTATTTTGGGACGTCAACACACGCACTGTATTATGAAAGAAACCACCGACACTTTTTTATCTTGCATATTTATTCAACAAATATTTATTGAGCGCCCACTCTGCATCTGGCACTTTTCTGGGTGATATATCAGGGAATGAAGGAAGTAAAAATTCCTGTTGGCCTAGAGTTTACATTCTAGGGAGACATAGGCAATAAATGACAAACGTAGTCCATAAATAATGGGCACAGCATGATAGAAGGTGATAAGTTTAAAAAAAGTTATAATAATAAAAAAAAAGCAGGGTAAGAAAGATGAGGAAGGCTGGGGAGGTGTTGCTATGTCGAATGAATGGCCTGGAGAGAACTTACTGAGAAAGTGACATTTGGGCAAAACGTTGAAGGAGGAAGAGAGAGGGCAAGTCACGTAAATATCAGAGAAAGTATGTTCTACAGAGATCAGATCACCTGTGCAAAGGTACTGAGGTCTTATAGGAACAGCAAGGAGATCAGTGTGGCTGGATGCAATGAGGCCAAGAGAGAGAGAGTGGAGAGGGGAGAGAGAAGATGTGTGTGGCGTGCCATGCAGGTGACACAGAGACAGGAGATACTGAGAGACAAATGAATACAGAGCCAATTTCTCAAAGAAAAATTGAGAGCCAAGAAGTGACATGATGTGTTTCTTTTTGCTTTGGGCCTCGCTCCGTGACCCAGGCTGAAGTGCAATGGGGCAATCATGGCTCACTGCGGCCTCTAGCTCCTTGGCTCAAGTGATCCTCCCATGTTGGGCTCCCAAGTAGCTACATGGCTAATTTTAAAAATTTTTTGTAGCTACTCCCAAGTAGCTACATGGCTAATTTTGAAAATTTTTTGCAGAGACCGGGTCTCACTATGTTGCCAAGGCTGGGCTCAAAGTCCTGGCCTCAAGTGATCCTTCTGCTTTGGCCTCCCAAGTAGCTATATAGCTACTTAATTTTTTTTTTTTTTTTTTTTTTTTGTATAGACCGGGTCTCATTATGTTGCCCAGGCTGGGTTCAAATTCCTGGCCTCAAGCGATCCTACTGCCTTTGCCTTCCAAAGCACTGGGATTACAGGCATGAGCCATCCGCCTGGCCTGACTAATGTCTTAGCAGGATCGCTTTCCCTGCTGTATGGAGAGAAGTTGCAAAGACCATGGAAGGAACAGGGAGACCACTTAGAAGACCCCACAGTCTTCTGGCACCCGAATCAGAGGGGGGTGAAATAGGCTGCCCAGATTTCTGGGTTCATGTTTTCAAGGAGAAGGCCAGCAGATCTTGCTGTGATTTGACTGCGACATGTGAGAGAGAGAGGAGAGGCAAGGGTGTTTCTAAGGCTTTGGCCTGAGCAGGGGTAAGGATGGAGATTTCAGCTTAATTGGAAAGAGCCTGAGCACAGCAGCCCTGGGAGGCAGACCAGGAGCTCAGTGCTGGTCATGCCAGGTGTGAGATGACTTCAGCCATTGCGTTCATGTCACGCAATGAACCAAACACTGCCAGCACCAAACGACTGCAAATGGGGTGGCTCAAAACAACACAGTTTGTTCTCTCAGAGTCCTGGGAGCCAGATGTCTGGAATCTGGCAGGACCATGCTCCCTCTGAGGGATCCAGGAAGAATCTATTCTTGCCTTTTCCAGCTTCTGGTAGCTACTGGCATTCCCAGTTGCGAGGATGCATCACTGCAAACCCAGCCACCAGGAATAGGCGAGGTTATGCTGCAGTAACAAATGATTCCATGGTTCCTCTCCTTTTGTTTGTGTGTCTCTCACAAGGACTCACTGCTGGATTTAGGGCCTAAATGGATAATTCAGGATCTTCTCATTTCAAAATCCTTAAAATCACATCTACAAAGATCCTTTCCCAAATAATCACCTTCACAGCTTGCCAGGATTTGGATGTGGGTGTATCTTTTATGGAGTGGGGCACCTTTCAGCCCGTTGCAAGTCTTCAGTGGTTTAAGACAGAGGTTTCCAACTCCCAGGGTCATGGGCCAGTAGTGGTCCATTGGGAACTGGACTACACAGCAGGAGGTGAGTGGCCAGCAAGTGAGCAAAGCTTCATCTGTATTTACAGCCACTTTCCATCGCTTGCATTACTGCCTGAGCTCTACCTCCTGTCAGATCAGCTGCAGCATTCTATTCTCATGGAAGCACGGACCTTATTGTGAACTGTGCATGTGAAGGATCTAGGTTGCTCACTCCTTATGAGAATCTAATGCCTGATGATCTGTCACTGTCTCCCATCACCCCCAGATGGGACCATCTAGTTGCAGGAAAACAAGCTCAGGGCTCCCACTGATTTTACATGATGGTACAATCTACATCTATTATTATTGCAATGTAATAAGAATAGAAATAAAGTGCACAATAAATGGATGTGCTTGAATCATCCTGAAACCATCCCTTCGCCCTGTCTGTGGAAAATTGTCTTCCACTAAACCAGTCCCTGGTGCCAAAAGGGTTGGGGACTGCTGGTGGAAGGTCAGTCTCTCAATGGATGTGTAGTCACACCAGAACGAATCTGGTTCTTCAACTTTCAAGTAATAAAGTTGAGAATTGCTGTTAGTTGCCGTGATTATGGACACATAACCTGAGCTTGCCCAGACGAGCCAAGCGTCCAAGCACAAGGAGAACCTAAGTGCTCGGCTGAGGACTGGGGACTGAATTAAGAAGCAGGCACCTCAAGGCAGGATCCAGGATCCAATCAGAGTAAGCTCTGGTGTCACCCCATGACAGTGTCCAGTGAGATCATGTGTCTTGACATCACCTCACTGCATGATCCAATCAGATCACACCTTATTACCCTATGCTTATAAAACCCCACTCAGCCCAGGATGCTTTGGGAAGCTATCCTTGGTGCTCTCCTGTAATAAAATCCCCCTTGTTTAATCCTCCCTGGTTGTGGTCATTGGGTTGATACCCACCAAGTGACTGAGCCTACCCACTGGGGGGTTAACAGGTGATCTCACCGGAGCTGGGTGAAGTTCTTGATATAATAGTTTAGGCTTGGGGGGCATAGTGAGGTGAGGAACTAAAAGTGAATTTTAATACATATGTAATTGCTTAATAAGCAAATGCTTTGCCCCGTTGAGTGATCTCATGTCCTGAAAGGTGTCTGTCTGTGGGAAGTAGAAAAGTTCCTTTTTAAGTTTCCTTTCTTGTTAAATCATAAGTGTGCTAATAACTGCTAGGCCCTATCTTATGTAGCTGTTAAACATGCCATGCTTACAGGCACGTAGTATGTTCTATGTCCTTGTACTTTAACCAAGATATCTGTGCTGGACATGCTCACAGGCATGTCCCAGCTCTCCATTGCTTTTACCTGTTTAGAAAAGTTTTAAGTTGTTAGCCAATCGGGTTTTAGTTTAGATTGTGAGATCTGGCTCCAGCCAACGGAGATCAGACACAGCAGTAAGGATGACCTCAAATATGTAAGGGATAAATTTGTGTGTTTTCCTTTGCTCATTGTACTCTTGTGGCAAGATGGCTAGCAAGAGTACCCTTCTTGCAGTCCAGGAAGTAAAAATTGCATTGCTGAAAGATCCTTTGTCTCAGTGCTGATTTTTCTTTGTGGCACCCAGCATCTATTTCCAACACTGTCCAAGCAGTGTTGGGTTCAGATAAGTTGAACTTGAAGAAGCTCCTGAATCAAGCAGTGAAGTTCTTCACTGCATGACAGCCTGTGTGACTGAGCAGAAATCCTCCAGTCTCAGTCCTAATTGTTAAGCTAAGTGCATAGAGATTGAGACAGCCTCACAGGGGCAAGATGAATCTCCTGACCTCCCTTCCCTGTGTCAAGGTCTTGGAGGGGAGGCGTGGTAGAGAAGCAAAAGAGAAAGCCAGCAATGGACAACCCATGTTTCATTCACCATGGGAACTCTTGGTTGGTCATGGCTCCTCCCAGTGGCCCCCAATCTCCATCCATATAGGGGCTGCAGCAGAGAGAAATGTCATCCCCTCTCGACCTGGTGGATTCATCTAAGTGTGGAGACATCCTGGTGGAGACATCAAATAATATCGGATAATACCTTTTAGTTACGCATATTATTGTGCCTTTAGGGCTGAATGAGAGTCTCAGATCATTTGCTATACTTCTCATGTTATTAGGCTGAGGCATCCCAGAGACATTAAGAGTGTAATTATGGCGACACAGTACACTAATGGGAGAGCCGGGCTTCAAATCCCCACCTCCATGCTCTTGACATCTCTGCCATGACTTCCTGGGCATCAGAAAGCTGAAAGATCTCTCCCTGCCTCAATGGTCCTGGGAATCCTTTGTCCCTGCAGAGCAATCTCTGGTCCCTAAAGTAGCAAAGAAGACATAGGCTCTTGAAATTGTAACTGTATGTTTTACTCTTTCTTCTGATTGACTCCTCTTTCCTCCCCTCCACCCCTATACACCTCATTTCAGCCTGTTGCCCCCATTTCAACTCTCTCCACTCTATGATTTCACTCCGGGTTCCTCTCTCTGAAGTTTGATTATCTTGGAGTCACCTGCAGTTCTCCTGACCTAGGGTTCTCCTTGGAGGAAACTCTGTGTGTCCCCCTGTTCTTACAAGTTACAACCTTAGGCAGAGCTTGAATCATTTCTGACATGAATATTTTTATTTGTTTATGTTCTTGAATCATTTCTGACATGAATATTTTTATTTTTTTAATTTTAATTTTAATTCTTATTCCTAGTACTTTTTGGAGACAGGGTCTCGCTCTGTTGCCCAGGCTGCAGTGCAGTGATGCGATCATAGCTCACCACAGCCTCAACTTCCTGGACTCAAGTGATCCTCCCATCTCTACCTGTTGAGTAGCTGGGATTACAGGTACATATCACCATATCCACCCTGAAATGTGTATTTTATTTTTAAAGGAGAGCTGTTGCTGTTGTAGCTTCATATTTTTAATTCTAAATGTCTTCATGAGATCTGTGCTACTGCGTACTCAAATGTAAGGAATTAATATGTGAAGCAGAAACGTATTATTAGTTAGGGTTTTGTTTACAAGCAAGAGAAACTGGATGTGGTTAATTATAGTAGAAAAGGAATTTGTTAAGAGGATTTTAGGGACCTCATGGAGTCCCCATGAGGTCTAAGAAGCAGGCTTGGAGGCTGCCTTTGCCCAAGTCACACTGGTGAAGATGCTGCAGCTGCCAGCCTGGGTCTCTGAGAGAACTGCTTGCATGTCCCCTCCATCCCAAACACAGCAGCTGTGTCTACTGCTGGCTTTAGACACTGGACACAGCTGCTCTGCTGTGGCCACTCTTGGCCGGAAGAGACCCAGGAGGTTCCTTTTCCCTTGCCTCACTGTCTGCGATTTTAAAACTAGTCTATAGGAATGAACAGTCAGACTGAAGCCCCGGCCATGAGCATGTGCCCAGCTCCCTGGGAGGCTGGAAAGCGAGGAGCTGGCATTTTTCAGCCTGTCTTGGATGACACAGAGGCAGCCCTGTCTGAAAAAGGGCAAAGCCCCCAAACACAGAAAAGAAGGAGGCACAGGTGCACTCCGTCCAGAATTAACAACGTTCACAGCAAGAATCTGTGATGTGCCCACTTGAAGTTATGACAAAGTAACTATCTTCCTAAAATATAATTTTGGCAATGCCATGTTCATACACTGAGACTTTCGGTGCATCCTGTTTAGTGGCGAAACAAAGTTTGGTCATCGTCTCATCAGCACCAGCCCATCTTCTCAGGTTCAGACAGAATATTCCTCCATGATGAAACTGCCTCTGATCTCTTGAGTTGAAATCAGGCTCTCCTGCCCCTGCATTCCCACTTAAGATTCAGCTAAGCATTCATTCATTCATTTACTGAAGGAATTTTTAGCGAGCACCTGCTGTGGAGCTCATCAGAGAGGAGTAAGTCCCCCTCCTTGTGGAGTGTAGATTCTAGAAAAAAGAGATAATGGCAAACAAATCAACAAACATATGTATACAATGTGATATCAGATACCACCTCACACTCAACAAGATGATTGTAATTTAAAACATGGAAAATCACCAATGTCGGCAAGGTTGTGAAGACACTGGAACCCTCATGCATTGCTGGTAGGAATGGAAAATCGTGTTCCAGTCTCTGTGGGAAACTATTTGCAGCTCCTTAACAAGTTAAACAAGATTTCCCATGTGACCCAGTGATTCCACGACTAGGTCTGTACCCAAAAGAAGTGGAAACAAATACTCAAACAGGCACACGTATGCACATGTGTTGGAAACAGATGTTCGGTGCCACAAAGAAAAATTAGCACTGAGACAAAGGATTTCTCAGCAAGCAATTTTCACTTCCTAGACTGCAGGAAGGGTACCCTTGCTAGCCATTTTGCTACGAGAGTACAACAAACAAAGGAAAAGCAGACATATTTATCCCTTAAGCATTTGGGGTCATCATTACTGCTGTTTTTGATCTTTGTTGGCTTGAGCCAGACCTTACAATTTAAACTAAAATCCAATTGGCTAACAACTTAAAACTGTTCTAAACAGGTAAAAGCAGTGGTGAGCTGGGACATGCCTGTGAGCACGTCCAGCACAGATATCCTAATTAAGGGACAAGGACATAGAATATACTATGTGCCTTTAAGCATGGCATGTCCAAAATTACCTAACAGCTACATAGGATAAGGCTTAACAAAGAGTTATCAGCACATTTATGATTTATTCTTTAACAAGAAAGGAAACTTTGCAAAGGAACTTTTACTTCCCACAATATGTTCGTAGCAGCATTATTCACACCAGTCAGCAGAAAACACTCAAATGTCCATCAGTGGATGAATGGGTAAACAATATGGTGCATGCATCAATGAAACATACAATGGAATATTACTCAGCCATAAAAAGGAATGAAGCACTGTGTTAGTTTTCTACAGCTGCCATAGTAAAGTACTATAGATTGGGTGGCTTACACTACAGAAATTTATTCTCTCACAGTCTGGAGGCTGGAAGTCTGGGATCAGGTGTCAGCAAGGTTCACGTCTCCTGATGCCTCTCTCCTTGGCTTGCAGACATCATCACCTCCCTGTGTCTTCATATGGTCATCCCTCTGCATGTGTGTGTCCTAATCTTCTCTTCTTATATGGACACCACTCAGATTGAATTAGGGCCCACATCAATTTCCTCATTTAACCTTAATTATCTTTTTAAATACCCTATATTCAAATGCAATCATCTTCTGAGGTACTGGGGGTTAAGGCTTCAACACATGTATTTTGGGGGAATGTAATTCAGCCATAGCCTGTACCGATATATGCTACAATGTGAATGAAACTCAAAAGCATGATGCTAAGTGAGAGAAGTCAGACACCAAGGATCATATGTTGCATGATTCCTTTAATGCAAACTATCCAGCACTGGTAGAGCCTTAGAGGCAGAGAATTGATTGGTGCTTATCTGGGGCAGAGAGTCTAGAGAGAATAGGGAGTGACCGTTTAACAGACACATGGCTTCCTTTTGGGGTCATGAAAATGTTTTGGAACTTCATTTCTTTTTATGGCTGAATAATATTCCATTGTAGCTGGGAGTTTCACAACATTGTGGATGATCTAAATGCCATTGAATTGTTCATTTTAAAACAGATATTTTTTGTGACATGGATTTCACATTGATAAAAAAATATATGTACGTATAATATTGAATATTTTTGAATGCTGGGGAGAAAAATTAAGCATGGCAGGTATATTTGGCCATTCTTGCATTGCTATAAAGAAATACTTAAGACCAGGTAATTTATATATATAAAAAAAAAGAGGTTGGATGGGCATGGTAGCTCACGTCTATAATCCCAGAACTTTGGGAGGCAGAGGTGGGTGGATCACGGGGTCAAGAGATCGAGACCATCTTGGCCAACATGGTGAAACCCTGTCTCTACTAAAAATACACAAATTAGCTGGGCAAGGTGGCACGTGCCTATAATCCCACTACTTGGGAGGCTGAGGCAGGAGAATCGCTTGAACCTGGGGGGCAGAGGTTGCAGTGAGCTGAGATCACACCTGCACTCTAGCTTGGGAAACAAAGCAAGACTCTGTCTCAAAAAAAAAAAAGATAGAATCAAGTCAGAGGTAATTCCAAGTTTCTTGAAAAATGACAAAATATGATGTCACTGACAAACAATTTAGGAATAAGAGTCCTTTGGGAAACAGCCATTTTTAAGCCACTTATAAAAAGCACATTTCCTTATTCATAGCACTATATTCTAAAATTTAGTTTCCTTCTTTCCCTGCTGCAATTCCACTTTATTTTTATAAAATAAGCTCACCTGGCATACTGGGAACAACTCAGCCTTTGGAACCAGACGGTGTTGGCTTATCTCTACTTAGCAAAGTTTTTTTGGGAAAATTACTTACTTTGCCCAAGCCCTGGGGGTAATGCTTTTAAGCTTTCAGATGATTTTGATGATTCAATGAAATATGTAAAATGTTTCACATATAATAAGTGCTTCATAATGTTGAATTTCTTCCTCTAAGTATATATTTTTTAAACAAAGTATAACCGAAAGAGACAAATCCATCTGTGGGCGCTCTAGTTATATCAAGTTTTTTTTTTTTTTTTTTTTGACATTTGTAGTTGTTGGTTTTTGATTTAAAAAAATATTTATCAAGATTTTCTCCGAAAATAGCACTCTCTTGAAAATCAGAAAGATGTGGACCTGCTTTATATTTCTGTAGTGCTTCATCATTACTGTTTTAATTTTGTCACTGCATTCTTAAATCTTCACGAATAACTCTTCAGTTCTTCAGGCTGACTTAACTTTATTATAATTATTATTATTAATTATTTTAGACAGAGTCTAGCTCTGTCACCCAGGCTGGAGTGCAGTGGTGCAGTCTCGGCTCACTGCAACCTCCATCTCCTGGGTTCAAGTGATTCTCCTGTCTCAGCCTTCCAAGTAGCTACAGGTGCCCACCACCATGCCCAGCTAATTTTCATATTTTTAGTAGAGTCTGGGTTTCACCACGTTGGCCAGGCTGGTTTTGAACTCCTGACTCAAGTGATCTGCCTACCACCAGATTCCAAAATGCTGGTATTACAGGCATGAGCCACCGTGCCTGGCCTGACTTCATTATTTTTTTAAATTATATTAAATTATAATTCTTAAATAGGTCATGTAAGTATTTGGTGAAAGAGATGTATAGTAAAAACAGAATCTGGCCGGGCATGGTGGTCACGCCTGTAATCCCAGCACTTTGGGAGGCCAAGGTGGGTGGATCATTTGAGGTCAGGAGTTTGAGACCAGCCTGGCTAACATGGTGAATGTCTCTACTAAAAACAGAAAAAAATTAGCCAGGCCTGGTGGCAGGTGCCTGTAATCCCAGCTAGTTGGGAGGATGATGTAGGAGAATCCCTTGAACCTGGGAGGCAGAGGTTGCAGCAAACCAAGATTGCACCATTGCACTCCAGCCTAGGTAACAAGAGTGAAAATCCATCTCAAACAAACAAAAAAAGGACATTCTGATGCCTGCTGCAGCATGGGTCAACCTTGAAGACATTAGGCTCAGCAAAATAAGACAAACACTGTGTAATTTTACTTACAAGAGACACTTAGCGTAGTCAAAATTACAGAGACACATGGTGGCCTGGTGACTGCTAGCGGCTGTGGGGAGAGTAGAATGGGCCGTTGTTGGTTAATGGGTGCGGAGTTTCAGTTTTACAAGATGAAAACAATCCTGAAGGTGGATGGGGTGTTGGTTACACAGCGTTGTGAATGTGTCTAGTACCACTGAACGGTGCACTTACAAAAGGTTGAGATGGTAAATTTTAAGTTTTGTGTTTATTTTACCACAAGAAAAGAATTGGAAAAAAGGAATGAATGATAGATACATGCAGTAGCATGAGTAGATTTCGAATGCATTGTGGAGAGTGGAAAACTTCCAGTTCAAAAGGCTCCATACTGAATCCTGGCAACTGAGGAGGCTGATGCTGGAGAATCATTTGAGGCCAGGAGTACAAGACCGGTCTGGGCAACATAATGAGACCCCACCTCTGCAAAAAAAAAAAAAAAAAAAAAAAAATTAAGCTGGTGTGGTGGTGTGCATCTCTGGTCTCAGATACTCAGGAGGCTGAGGCAGAAGGATCACTCAAGCCCAGGAATTCGAGGTTACAGTGAGCTATGATTATACCACTGTACTCCAGCCTGGGTGACAGAGCAAGAACCTCTCTCTTAATAAAAAAACAAAAAACAGAGAGAGATCCAAGATGGCCGATTAACAACAGATCAGGACTGTAGCTCCCAGTGAAAGCACAGAGAGCGAGTGGATGCCGCAATTTCAGACGAATTTCTGTTGCCCACAAACTGGGAGCTACCCAGCAGAGGAGCCACACGGGTCGCCAGCACAACTCTTTTGGCCAGCACGGCTGTTTTGCCAGCGCCCAGGCGTGGCGCAGCGCTTCTCAGTGCGGAGTACATGCGACTGGGTGCCCTCTGAGTTGGGCTCGGCTGGTCCCATCCCCACAAGGAGAACAGCAATTGGAAGCGCTGAGGACTGAGAGTTTCACAGTAAGCACAGCTGAACCCGGGAAGGCCTAGCTCTGTGGGGAAGGGGCGTCCGCCAAAGGAAAACTAAGAAAC
>CAUYLG010053980.1:0-13645 GCA_963573385.1 Cacajao melanocephalus | reverse complement strand
ATATATAATATAATATAATATATATATTATATTATATATATAATATATATCCCTTCATTCATATCAAGGAATGAAACAGTATCAAGGAATGAAATAAGTATATTTAAGTGTCTTAATCTATTCAGTTAAATGGTATTTTGTAAAGGACTTTAAAACTCTATCTTTTGACATTGAAATAAAGTGAGTTTATCTTGAAATCCCATAAGATAATGAATAGTTAGTAATTACATATTCACATTGTAATGCTCTTTAAAGTTCAGAATTTTCATTATTTCTGCAAGGGGTCACAAGCATGTTCATCTTAATTTGACTATTATATCAACAAGACTTTATTAATACATCTATAAAAGCAGCCAAATCATTCATTCCATGACCAGGCAATTAAGTAATCCTATTACGATAAAGAAGTCATGACCAAAATTGGTTGGGTAAAACCATAAAACATAATTTCAGCAAGGTGAAATAACTTCTCTTTAGCACTTTGCCTAAATAATATGTTTTATTTTTTTAAAGAGACATATGCAAAAAGAACACAAATGTGTCATAAATTAATATGTAAATGGTTTCCCTATAAAATAGTCACAATAGGAACCAAAATTATGGTAAATTAAAAGACGTAAGACTAAATGTTTTTAGATAAACAGTTTTTCCTTATTGAAGGCTGGCCCATTTTTCTGGACCTCCTTAGAGACTTTATAATTTGTTGGATGTAGTGGTTGTATGATTAATAAAATATAGACTGTGTTACTGCCACACAATATAGCATGAGTGAGGTCAAGTCAGAACTTTATTTCTCATACAGAAAAATAGTTATAGAAATATCAATCTCCTAATGTTGTATGGTGGTTAAATAAGGCAATTACGTAAAATTGTCAAAGCACAATAGCTACACATAACAGGCATTCAAGTATTAGTGCGTACATTCTGGTCTTTGTTGCCCTCACTTTTCAACTCCCCCAAATGATAACAGAAGCTATATTTACAATCAGTATTCTACTCCATAATTTCTGCTTTAGGAAATTAGAGAAATCTCTATTTTCTTATTTAGTAACTTTTATCTCTGTGTCTTCTTGAGTCTCTAGAGTTACATAATTTTCATATATACAATTAATTTGATTTCAGGTCTCTGGAGATAGTTTATCAACACACTGCTATACCTAGACTCAGGTCTTTGATTTCTGTAATGTGTGTATGTGTGTGTATTTATTATTAATATGTTTTATTTTCTGCCTGTTGAGTTGATGGGAGAAAAGGGAGGAAATCACAAGTAAAATTTTTACTCCAAGAATCTTTTAAGGAATATACCAATATAACTTTTTAAACTTGGAACTATTAAGCTATCCTTTCTTTCTCTTTTTTGTAAGTATCTCAAACTGAAAAGACTGTCAGCAGGATGAGGCACATGCCAGTATATACTGCCAATTTGAGATAGTTCATATCCCAGGACTTTTTTTAGAATTGTCTATATGCCAATCTTGAGAAAATTTCAGTTACTTGCAGAGTTTTTCTTTGTGCAGAAGTGAACTCAGTTCAGACATTTTGATTTGACTACGAAAAGTGTGTAAGTCGACTTTTTATAACTGGTGACAACTGACTCAACTTTTAAAATAATTCTAGGTGTCTCTAGGATTACTATATATTAACACAAAAAGGGTTATAACCACATACTACAGTAACTACAATAATTAAAATAACATAAAATTACGAACAAATTCATGGCATTAAGATTTAGTAAACGTGTATGACCCTTACTATATAAGTTACACATTATTTGTCCTAATAATTTGTTCTGATGGCAAAAAGGTACCCAAGTAGAAATAATACTGTTAGAAGGCCTGGAGTAATCTTGCATTTTCCATTATCTTAGTTACCATGCATTACAAACCAACTTTATGTTTAGCCTCTTTAAATAAACAGAGTTAACACAAGCAAGATGGCAGAGATTTTCAGGAATCATCTTAATAAGTCATCCATTTCTCAGAGTAACTGGAAACAGATATTACTAAAAGCAATAATGAGGATGCCATCATTGCCTTGAAGTAATATTGACTGTAAATATCTTAGAAGTTTTCCTGCCCTGCAGCAAATGCTCAATTAGAGGGTGAACAATTAAAAAAAATTTTAAAGGCCACAGGATAACCATAATTTTGAAAGTTCAAATATAAACTTCATTTTAAAAATTTACAGTAGTTTATTTTTATTTCATTATTTTCGACAATGGTTGTGATCAAGGTGATACATGCACGCGTGATCAGAGAGACAGTTAATTAGGATGATAGATGCCTGAATCAAGGTTTGTTCTGTTTTTGTTTCATATGTTGCAACAATAATGCATTTATACCAAAGTATTTGATGGTTTGACTGTCAACACTATGGATATTATTACTGGCCCTCAAGATTTACTGGTGAGTCTACATTTATCAGGTTGTTTTCTTCCTCTGCTTATCTTCTTCCATCATTGCCCTCTAAATAATATCGAAGTATTTGTAAATCTCTCCCATTGGATTATTTTTTCAAGTTTTGAAATTTTTAATATATAAATTGTTAAATTTTGATAACCTACGTTTTAGTTTTATTTACTTATTTTCATGGTACACATTTAAGGCATACATATAGTGAAATTATTATTACAGTCAAGTCATTTAACATATCCATCACCTTCCATAGTTATCTTTTTTATGTGGTTGGCAAGAGCATCTAGAATATATACTCTTGAAAAATTTCATTATAGAATACAATATTATTAACTTTTGGTATCATATTATACATTAGATACAACTTACTCATCCTACATGACTCTCAGTTTGTACCCTTTGATCTGCTTCTTTTCATTTCCTCTAAATCCTTATCCCTGATGACCACCATTCTACTGTTTCTATTTATGTGCCTTACTTTTACATAGCACGTATAAATGAAATCATGAAGTATTTTTCTTTCCATATCTAGTTTATTTCACTTCACATAATGCCTTCCAGTTTCATCCATGTTATCAAAAATGGCAACTTTAATTTTTTTAAGATTGAATAATATATACAATATTTTTATTACATTAAGAGATTATATGATATAGATCATTTTATATATATATATATATATATATATTATACATGTATGTCACAATTTCTTTATCCAATTGTTTTCATAGCTTGGCTATTGTGAACTATACTGCAATGAACATGGGAATACAGATATATCTTTCACATTCTGATTTCAGTTCCTTTGGGTATATACCCTGCAGAGGGATTGTGGAGTCATACAGTAGCTCTATTTTAAATTTTTGAGGAACCTTCATACCATTTCCAAAAGCGGCTGTATCAGTTTACATTCCCACCAACAGTGAACATGGGTTTCCTTTTTCCACACCCTTATCACACTTATCTCTTTTTTTATATGATAACCGTACTAACAGTTGTGAGGTGATATAACTGTTTTGATTAACATTTCTCTGATTAGTGATGTTGAGCACCATTTCATATACTTGTTGCCCTTTTCATATCTCTTTTAAATAACATCTATTTAGATACCTTGGCCATTTATCAATTGGATTGTTTTTTGACATTGAGTTGTATGAGATTTTTTATTTCACATAACAACCCCTATCTAATATGTGGTTTGTAAATATTTCTCCCATTCTACAGACTGGCTTTTCATTTTGTTGAGTGTTTACTGTGCAGAAGCTTTTTAGTTTGATTTAGTCTCACTTGTTTATTTTTGCTTTTGTTCCCTGAGCTTTTGGTGTGATAGCCAAAAAACCATTGCCAAGGCCAATATCAAGGAGTGTTTTCTCTGTGTTTGCTTCTGCTAGTTTTATAGTTTCAGGCCTTACATGTAGGCCTTTAATCCAACTTGAGTTGGTTTTGTGAACAGTCTAAGATAAGGGTCCAGGTTTATTCTTTTACATGCAGATAACCAGACTCTCATTGTTGCTTCTTCACAGGGACCATTCGTTGCCCCAATTTTGGCCAAGTATCTTCTACACCTCCTTCAAGTGTAAGTGTGACAATAAATGTACCTTTCTCAGGAAAGACATTTATTGTTCACTCGTAATTCTACCTTTAATAGGCATATCCAACAGAATATAGAGTTTACAAGAATAAAAACAAGGTTTATATTTCTTCCTAAGGAGCAAGCAGATTTTTGAAACACAAGGTAATGCTTGATAATAAAACCTGCAACTCATTATGATTTTTAAGTTGTGTGAGGGGTGAATACCCAGCATTTTCATGATGAGGCTGTGCTTTCTTACATTTTCAGTGTTGAAGAAGACATGCCAACAAAAGGTTAATTCTAGATAAAACTAAATGTTCCAAACAGTAGATATTGTTTATTTGAATCATCTGTCGGGGAAGAAAAGATAATTTTCTGAAGGATGTTTCTCCTAAATTCTGCTTTAAAGTTGTTTGTAAGTAGAAGATTGAGTTTATATTACATTAAAGACTAATTTTATTAAATTCACTGTGCAGCCTTTAATCAAATAAGTAAATGCATTATTTCCAAGTTTAAAGCATACATTGTCTTCATCTAAAATGCCAATTCTGGAGGAAAATGTATCTAATAATACATGAAACTGAAGGCCAGTTTTACTTTTTATTATTCTTGTAGCATTTAAAGATCAAAAGCCTGTCTTATATCTACTTGCATGTTTTCAGGAAACATGCTTTTTGGAACTATTCTCATGAATACAAAATTAACCTCAATAAGTAATTTATTTTTGAACTCTTACGTCATGCTAATTAAATATCTTTGGCCAAAACATTTTTAATCCTCTTATTTGTTCTGTGAGAACTTTTGATACTAAATTCAAAAATTTTAATGGATAATATTTAAAAGGTCTTCTTAAAATAAAAAAATCTTTCATTCTTTTCCTCATCAAATTATGTTCCCCTATTTCTAATGCTTAGTACATAAACAATTAGATGTAATTATGACCACTGAATAAATAAGTATACTATACATTTTTAGATTTAAGACTTTAAAAGTAAAATACCTTTTAGAATTTTCTGGTTAAATCATGTGATTTGAACAATGAAAAAAATAACAAAAATCATCATGTTGTGTATCAAAATACAACAATGAGTTATCTATCATCTCTCTCATAGATCTCCAAATACCATCAAAAACCTGATCATGTTTCTCTTAAGTAACATTTGCTTAATGAAGGTATCACAAACTTGGAACAAGTAAGATTAAAGCAGAATAATAGCTTAAAACATAGATTGAAATTCTAGTTATCTTGCTTGGAGCAACACTTTGGTCAAACAACCTCTGATTTCTCATTTTCTTCATCTATAAAGATGGAAAAATTGGATTCATCCTACTTTGTCAAACTTTTTATGAGAAAGCTGCATAACTTTGAAATTTTGTGGTAGCATAGAATTTAACCATCTAGACTATTAAAAATTCATTTTAAAATTAGCTATTTTTTTTGAAGTACAAATTCTAGTAAATTCTACAACTTTGAAAAAATTTTTCAAGTTTGGAAAATGTTGGGATACATGGCTATATCGGGGGAAATACAGCATGTATACACTAGTATATATCAAAATTTTATTGTAACATTTTAGAGATCTTAAGCTTTACAAAAGCTTATTCACAAAAGAGGTTGCTACAAATTCCAAAATATATCCTTCAGCCTCTTCCACTAATTGAAAAACATTATATAATCAAAGAGTCCCACCTGCCCAAAGTATGTAATAAAGTATAAAATCCTGAAATAAGTATTTCTGTTGTTTTTATTGCTTATGTTGTGAAATTGAAGCTTATTGAAAAGCAAATCAAAGAAATTATTCTGTTCTGTGCTTAGAAAAGTGAGATTTCAGACCCAATTTTAGATAATTCACCTTCTTCATAGAAATGGAAAATGTTGCTAAGTCAGTTATATGTTCTTTTTTCCCCTTCTCCTGTGTGTCCAATAAATGATTATTGAACAACTGCTTATCAAATGACTATTTTGAGCAATGTCATTTAGAAGCAATATTATTAAAACACAAGCATTTTTGAGTTATGAAATGTGCATAGAAATGATCAATAAAAGGCAAAATGTGTTAAGTACCATAAAATGATATACTTGATTGTTATGGGAGTGTAAAGTTAAGAAAGTATCCTTAGGTGAATGTGAGTTTCTGGAAAGTACTTTTTAGCCATTGATCAGGACTTTGTTTCAATGAAGGAAGCAAGAAGGGATGACACTGGACACCATGTTGAACAAATAGTAAAAACCAAAGACAAATTCTGGAAAAAAGATGGTCTCTTCAGAGAAAAGAAAAGAAAGTTATATTTGTGCTACTAGTTTGACTTATTACTCTTATATAAGCAACTTCTAAATAAATGAAACCAAATGTGATTATGTTAGGAATTGCCTGGATAGAGACTTGGATTTTGGAGACATTTAGGGCATAATTTTCCTGGATTCAAATAATGTAGATCATTGATTCTGAAAGAGTGGTCTTTGAACCGACAACATCAGTGTTATATTAAGACATAAATTCTTGGACCTCCAGATCTATTAAATCAGAACCTCAGGAGATTTCAGAAATGTCTTTTGCAACATGTCCTCTGGGTAACTCCATTGCATATTGGAGTTTGAAAACCACTGCTATGGACAAATAACCTAAGACCCTCTAAGGTATTCTGGCACTAACTGTGGTAGCCCATTAAGTGTGGCTTCTATCGGACCATCCCTTGCTCACCCTATCTATTAAAGTCGGGTGATAGATGAAAAGCTGACAAATGATAGGGTATAATTTTGTATCATAACCGTAATCCATGAAATAATCTACTTCAATCTTCTAACTAGAAGATACTTCACTTAAGTTTAAGCTATTCTAAACAATATTTTTCTGAATTAAGAAAGCATAGGGTCAGGGGACCAGGCAATCAATTACCGATTAGAGATTAGTTAACAAGAAATGAATAAAACGATTATCAGAATGCCATTTATATAGGCAAAATATAGCCAGATAGGTAGATTATATTAGAAGGATTATAAGATAAATAAGTAAAAATCTATTCTGTAACACTAGAAATTATAAAAATGAAAAAAAATAATTACCAAATACAAATATTGTAAGATTCCTTCACAGTGATTTATCTTCATTATTGGAAGAGTGCTTTAGTATAAAATTTATAGGCTCAGTTTGGCAGAATTTATAAAGAATTTTTAAAATAAAGCCATTGACACAATAATACTATTAAAAATTCATCTTAAGGGAATAGAAATCTAAGCCAAGATCTATATCAGAGTCAGAGAGTTCATCACAGTACTAATGAATAACTGTGTGTGTGTGTGTGTGTGTGTGTGTGTGTATCTAAATTGCCAAAAATCAAAACAATTTATTTTATGTCCACATGATGCCATAATATATAGACATAAAAACTATGAAAGTATAAAGCAAAACAAGAAATTATACATAGAATTTTCAGCTTTGTCAAAATAAATACATAGAATAAAATATGAAAAGTTACTGCAGTAAAACAATACATAAAGCTGATTATTTCACACTGGCATATTTATTGGTCATTACATCATAACAAATGTTATTATTTATTTGTAGCATAGTGTTTAGCAGAGCACTCTCTAGAGCCTGGCTAATTCATATAAACTTTAATACCATCACTTTGTATGAACTTAAGTAATTGGGGCTCTCAGAACTTCAATTTTTCCATCTCTAAAATGGTGATAAGAAAATGAATACCTTAAACAAGGGCTAAAAGGATAAATTATTTATAGGAGTTGAGAAGGTGCTTAGTGTTGTAATTAATAAATAAAATATACAATAACTTTTTAAAAATAAAAGTATAAAAATTATGTAAGGTTTATAATCACAAAAATATTTGAGTTTAAAATGTTTACAACACAATGATGTATTCCTTTTAAAAAATGGTGACATGGAGGTTAGCTAATATGTGATGTCCTACACATGAGTAACAATAACATAAGGCTACAAGAAAAAGAACCAACTGGATATCCAATTCAGTAAGAGGGAGAGTTCAGAGGAAGGTAAATTTGTACTTCATGATAAATAATGGTTTCATGGAGGCAAGTTCAGGGACATTTTAGAGGAAATAATTTGGGCTTTATGGAAGACTAATTGTAAAGTACAGTTGAGAGCAAGGATATTTGAATGCTGAGATATGATCCATGCAAAGTATGAAAATGTAAGTGGTTGTCCAGGTGGCAATGTGCAGCATTGTGGCAATTTGTGATGACAGATATGGTTTCATTTGCCATCTCTAGTTGAGTCTAGAACAGCTGATTTTGGCCAGGAATTAGGTGATCTAAGTTAATGAATGTGGTGTATAAAAATAGAATTAGGCTTTTAGGAAGACTAACGTGGCAGTAGTGTGTGTTATGAGCAAGAGGAAAGAGGAATTGCCCTACAGAAGGCCTAAAAGTCCAGGAACTAAAAAGGCAAGGAATAATGATGGAAGGAACAAGAGGGAGAGAAGTAAGACTTTGCACCAAAAATTAAAATTAAAACAACAAAAGTGTAGACAGAATCTGTTACCTGAATATGAACCTAAAGGAAAAGCAACAGTCAAAATATTGTCTGAAATAATAGAAATTTTGAAAAACAGGCGAGTAAGAAAAGGAAGCTAATTTTATAGAAGGATTTTTATAGAAGGATTTTTATATAAGGAATTTTATAGAAGGATTGTTAAGTTTGATTTTGGATTCACCGAAATGACAGCAGGCCATAGAAATGAAAGGAGCTAAGTAGCAGAGGGAATTGTTGATATGACGTTTTAGATAGAGTGGCTTCTGGTTTATCAAATAAAAATAATAGTTGAGATTTCAGAGGTAAAAGAAAAAAGAAAATTTGAACGCAGAAAATTAAAATGTATTACCGAGGGTTAGAAAAACAATTATAAAAAAAATAAGCCAGTAAAGATGGTGGGATAGGGCTCATGAGTAGTTAAGGTAGGGGTTGAGGTGGGGAGGATAAAAACTATGGTAATGTGGTCATATACCATGAGACTAATACAGAAAGAAGGGGTACTTATTTTAAAGAAGAAAGTGAACAAAAAGGGTAATATGTGATGGTGAGGACCTGATACTGCTAACAGCTCACAGTTTGCTGAAACTGAGGGGCCACTGTGATTGGCCATTGTGAGGTCATTATGATTGCAAGATATAATGCATTTGGTAAATACAAAATGTAGAGGCTGAAAGAAGCTATATATAAAAATGTTTAAACACAAGAGGGATTAGGTTTAGGCATTTGGTAAATGTAAAATATAGTAGGCAAAAAATGTATAGCAATGCTTAGAAACAGAGATAGGTTCACATAAGTATTGTTTTTTGTTCAGAGGTACTCAGTTACAAAAGAAATTATGTTTGTTGTTGCAATTATGATCAGCATAATAGGAGGAAGTATTATGTACCCTGTATTTTGAATGGTAGGTACATTTGAACAGTTGAGAGTAGCTATACCTCAAATAGCTATCATGGGAATGTTCTGAGGGTTAAAATGCATTAATTAAACAAAATTTATCAAAAAATTGTCAAAGTACTGTTGGCATCAACAGAAAATTTAACTTTATGAATTATGGCTTTTCTTGTAATCCTATGTAGTGCTTCAAATGTAAATTTGACTAAACAGTGTTTCAAATTTTACCGTTATCAGTTATTCTCTAATGTTAAGTAAACATTTAAAATGTTTTCTATTATTTGAGTTTAATTTTACAAGTCATTTGTTGAAAACTTTAGTCTGTTTTAAATTTCCATATTGTACAATAAGAAGTAGTTTTGAGAGACTGAAATATGTAGATACATTTACTTTCAGAACTTTTTTGTCTTAAGTCACATTATATTTATTCAATGGCAATAGGAAAATAGATTGTTGATCTCATGTAAAATATACAGAGATGTGCATTTATACAGATAGTATTTTTGATTAATTGATAAGAGCTTTTTATATTTTTGTGGGGTTATAACATTTTTAACCCTGTCCTCAAAATATAAATAATAACACGTAAAATATATCTATAATAATCTTTTTCACAATGGCTGAAAACATTCAGTTAAAGATTCATAACGTATGCTTAAAATGTGGAAGAAGATACATACTTTGGGTTTAGAATTGGCTAGATATAAAGTAGTTGTCAAATATCTAGACAATTATCACCATCATAGATTGATTTATTTTCTAATTGGGTATAATACATGAATGTTGGCAAATTGGGTAAATAAAGTCTGCCATAGTTAAAAATTTAAACATATTTGTATCAATTAAATAGTTTGTTGGTCTCCTTATAGGTATTTTTGTAAGGCCAAATCCTTTATCAAATTATTTATATAAAAATAAATATTTGTTATAAGTGATTAAGATATTTGCATATTTGAAGAGCAATTTCATCTACCATTTATTTATATGTAGTAATATATTTCAGTAGTCTCTGTTTAGATCATTTTAAAATGAGTTTCATTAGCATTTGTCAAGTTTTCAGGCAACTATTTTTTCCCATTATTTGGCTATCACTAGTTATCAATGTTTATTTTTTCAAATAATACAATCCTTAATATCAACAATTATTACATTCAATTAACAATGTGGTTGTTAGAAGCCTTAAGAAAATTACCTGTTCTGATTTCTTCTCAATGAACAGGAGATGCTAACATGACTCTATAGAAAGAGTGTGTGAGAATTAAATCAAAGATTATGTGTGAATCAGTGATCTATGATTTATTAGCATAAAATAACTAAATAGCAAAATTCCACCTGGCTCTAATTGGGAGAGATACTCACTAATAGAAGAAAGGGAGTAGTAGTAATCTGATTTCTACATGACCAGGGAGGCTTTTTTTTTAGGTTGAGCATAAGTTGGAGACTGTTCTCTTCCTTTCTAAATGATTTGGGGTCATAAAACTCCAGTCACTGCTATGCAATTCTGAAAATCACTAAATAGTAACTCTCAATGTACATCCAGCAGAAGCCCCGCTGCCGGGAAATGGAGATCATTAGTTTGTGACTGTGAGCCTTCATTAGAGAGGAAAGAATACTCTCAATATCTATGTAAATGGGAACAGCAGAAGCACAAGTTATAAAACTTCATTTTAAAAAAATTCTACCAAAAATTTACATGTGAATATGCATATACTATGACCCAGAAACTCAACAGAAATGTGTACATGTGTTTAAAAAAACTGTACTGGAATGTTTGTGTTAGCAGTATTCAAAATAGCCACACACTGGAAATCACTCAAATGCCTAGAAAAAGTAGAAGAGATAAATTAATTATTGCAGATTCATGCAATGTAATACTATCAAGCAATAAGATTGAACTACAACCATAGGCTTTGTAGTTAAATCACTCTTCAAAATACAATGTTGAGTAAAGAAATCTAGACACAACAGGTACATACTGTATAATTCTACTTATAAAAAGTAGAAAGGAGGGAATGTTTTATGACTCTAGTAGTGGAAGAGAGGAACTTCAAAGACACTGGAAATATTTATTAGCTGATTTGGCTATTGGCTACATGGATATTAACCTATAATACATTCTGCAAGTGTATTACATGTTAATAAAAATTTAAAAATTCATTTCTTGGTGTTACAAAGAAAGAATGGGTATTTTCAATATTAAAAATACGTCTATGAAAGTTTCCATTGAGACACAGAACGTTGTAAGACAGAGACTATGTAATATACAGAAGAGGAATTAGATAAAAAAGAAGACTCAGAGGAAATAAAAGGGAGAGAAATCCACTTATATATGGCACAAACACATGTTTCTTTGCCACATATCTGTGGAAAGGGTTTCCCCATACCATAGAATGGAATAATTGAAGACTTAATACCTGTATGGTGTGTTTAATTTTCAGCTAGTTGCCTTTAAAGTTATGCTACCTATTAAGGAAATTGCTTACTCTTTGCTTCCCATTATGTAGCTTAGATATTCTCAATTATTCCTGCTTTCTTTATAATGGTTGTGTTGAATCACTCTTTCATATACTATCAAATAATTACTAAATAATTTTTATGCATAGAATTATATGATATGTAACAATATCATATTTCAGAAAAAAACATTTCAGAAAAACATGCTAATTAATAACAGATCAAACACGTAATGAGAGTTATTTTGCCTGGCCTTACTCTGTCCTACAAATGTGCCTGGCCTTACTCTGTCCTACAAATGTGCCTGGCAACATAATAGACATTTGATAGGTTCTGATACACCTGGAGCACAGATCAGAAGAAATTTCCAAACATATATAAAGAAAGAAATTTGAAAAAATATTCATGGTCTGTGCTTGGTAGAATGAATTAACTCAAACTATTAATATGTGTTGGAAAATTTTTTATATATATTTTATTGCATTTTAGGTTTTGGGGTACATGTGAAGAACATGCAGCATTGTTGCATGGGTACATACATGGCAATGTGGTTTGCTGCCTCCATCCCCATCACCTATATCTGGCATTTCTCCCCATGTTATCCCTCCCCAATTCCCTACCCCCCACTGTCTCTCTCCTAGTCCCCCCCAACAGACCCTGGTGTGTGATGCTCCCCTCCCTGTGTCCATGTGTTCTCGTTGTTCAACACCCACCTATGAGTGAGAACGTGCGGTGTTTGATTTTCTGTTCTTGTGTCAGTTTGCTGAGAATGATGGTTTCCAGGTTCATCCATGTCCCTACAAAGGTCAGGAATTCATCATTTTTCATGGCTACATGGTATTCCATGGTGTATATGTGCCACATTTTCCTTGTCCAGTCTATCATTGATGGGCATTTGGGTTGGTTCCAGGTCTTTGCTGTTGTAAACAGTGCTGCAGTGAACATATGTGTGCATGTGTTTTTGTAATAGAACGATTTATAGTCCTTTAGATATATACCCAGTAATGGGATTGCTTGGTCAATGGAATTTCTATTTCTAGGTCCTTGAGGAATTGCCACAGTGTCTTCCACGATGGTTGAACTAATTTACACTCCCAACAACAGTATAAAAGTGTTCCTGCTTCTCCACATCCTCTCCAGCATCTGGAGATTAAAAAATCTCCAGATTTTTTAATGATCACCATTCTAACTGGCATGAGACGGTACCTCAATGTGGTTTTGATTTGCATTTCTCTAAAGACCAGTGATGATGAGCATTTTTTCATATATTTATTGGCCTCATATATGTCTTCTTTTGAAAAGTGTCTATTCATATCCTTCACCCAGTTTTGAATAGATTTGTTTTCTTCTTGTAAATCTGTTTTAGTTCTTTGTAGATTCTGGATATTAGCCCTTCGTCAGATGAGTATATTGCAAACATTGTTTCCCATTCTGTTGGTTGCCAGTTTGCTCTAATGATTGTTTCTTTTGCTGTGCAGAAGCTCTGGAGTTTAATTAGATCCCATTTGTCTATTTTGGCTTTTGTTGCCAATGCTTTCGGTGTTTTAGTCATGAAGTCCTTACCTATGCCTATGTCCTGAATGGTTTTGCCCTGGTTTTCTTTTAAGGTTTTTATGGTGTTAGGTCTTATGTTTCAGTCTTTAATCCACCTGGAGTTAATTTTAGTGTAAGGTGTCAGGAAGGGGTCCAGTTTCTGCTTTCTGCACATGGCTAGCCAGTTTTCCCAACATCATTTATTAAACAGGGAATCCTTTCCCCATTGCTTGTTTTTGTCAGGTTTGTCAAAAATCAGATGGTTGCAG
>CAUYLG010053979.1:0-29633 GCA_963573385.1 Cacajao melanocephalus | reverse complement strand
ATGTGTCGGTACAGCTCCGACTACATCCGTTATATGATTACATAGAAAGATTATATGGAACTAAGCATGATTATATATATAAGCTTGATATAGTAAGCACTGAGTTATTACATGATTGTATAGAAAGATTGTATGGGACTAGGTATGATTTTATATATAAGCTAGATATAGCAAGCAGTGAGTTATACTTCAGGCACTGACTGTGCCTGGGGTCTGCACAGTTCTCCTTCCTCGGTGCCCATGGGGGGTGTTATCAAGAGAGCAGCCCGAAGCTCCCGCATGCTCTGCTCACACTGGCAGTCTTGGCTTTTCTTCTGTGATTCCTTTTTATTTTTATTTTATTGTGTGTGCAAATATGTATATGTGTGTATGTGCATACATATGTGTATGTGTGTGTGTGTTTGTGTATATATATATATATATATTTGAGACAGAGTCTTGCTCTGTCACCCAGGCTGGAGTGCAGTGGCGTGATCTTGATTCACTGAAACCTCCACCTCCTGAGTTCAAGCAATTCTCCTGCCTCAGCCTCCTGAGTAGCTGGGATTATAGGCATGTGCCACCACACCTGGCTAATTTTTGTATTTTTAGTAGAGACGGGGTTTCACCATGTTGCCCAGGCTGGTCTCGAACTCCTGACCTCAGGTGATCTGCCCACCTTGGCCTCCCAAAGTGCTGGGATTCCAGGCGTGAGCCAGCGCTCCCGGCCCTGCGATTCCTTCTTAGTAGTTCCTAATGCTGCACTTCCGTTCACTCATCTGTCGTCTATAGTCTGTTGTTCATCCCACACTGTGCATTTTTCACCTTAAACCTATTTCTCATTTTTAGAAGTTTGATTTGTGTCTTTTAAAACTGCTATGCCCCCATCATATATGTTCATGCTTTTCAAACACACAAAATACACTTACAAATCTGTGTTAACATGCTTGCCTACTAAGACGTCATCTGTGTGAGCGATGTTTTCTTCCCATGTGGCTCCCATTTTCCTGTTTCTTTGCACGCCTGGTGACGTGCATTTGATGCCAGACATTTTATTGAATGAATTTTGTATTGAATGAATTTTGTATTGATGGGAGTGGGACTGTCTTTGTATTCTTTTAAATAAAGATGGAGTTTCACTCTTGTTGCCCAGGCTGGAGTGCTGGAGTGCAATGGTGTGATCTCCGCTCACCGCAACCTCCACCTCCCAGGTTCAAGCAATTCTCCTGCCTCAACCTCCCAAGTAGCTGGGATTACAGGCATGCGTCACCAAGCCGGGCTAATTTTTTGTATTTTTAGTAGAGATGGGGTTTCTCCATGTTGATCAGGCTAGTCTCAAACTCCCAATCTCAGGTGATCTGCCGGTCTCAGCCTCCCAAAGTTGGATTACAGGCATAAGCCACCGTGCCCAGCCTTCTTTTAAACAATTTTAAGGTATTTTTTTTGGATGCAATTAAGTTACTTGGAGACAGACCCTTTCAAGGCATGCACTGATGCTTTGCTGGTTGGGCTGAACTTGGTCTTTAGCCTGGGGCTGATCTGGACTGGCCTTTGAGGTGCTTCCCTTCCGTGTCCACAGCTGGATGGCGGGTGCATGACGGGCTTCTCCTCCCACTGCACCCAGGAGCACGCTTCCCACCAGGGCGAGCTCTGGGAATTGTTTACGGCTCCTTGCCAGCGGTTCCTTCCGTGTTCTGGGGGAGGTTCCTCAAATGCTGCCGTAATTGGTCCTGGGCTAAGGACTCAGGGAAGCCTCTGGGCCTCTCCCTCCTCTCCTGTCCGCTGCTCTTTCCTCTGCAGCCTCCTGCCCTGTGACTTCAGCCGCCCTGCCAGGATGCTCCACTCTGCTCATCCGGAGGCCCTGGGCTCCCTCTAGGCCCCTCCCTGCGCCCATCCTGCAGCTCACTTCATTTGTGTCGGTTCTTTCAGGGATCACTGCCCTGTGCTGCCCGTCCACTGTTGAGTCCTGACTGAAAAACGCGTTGTTTTGTGTATTTGGCCTCGTATTTAGTTAAGCGGGGAGGGTTAATTCATAGCGGTCTGAGGCCGAAGCTCGCGACACACTCCGGTTCTGACCTATGCGTTCATTTTACGCCTCTTCTCCCACCAGAGTGTGAGCTCCGTGGGGAGGGAATATTCCGGTCGGAATATTCTGGAACGTCTGCTGGTTTTATTCTCTGCCCTCTCCCCAGCTCCTGGCACACTAGGGCGCGCGTTACCTCTCGGCAAACAGAACGACCAACTGGCCTGGTGTGTCGGGGACCCAGGGGTTTCCCGGAACCAGAGCCTACTTGCCCAGCAGGCATGGGGTATTCTGCGCCTCAGGCCCGCAAAAATGTTTTAAAGAAAAAAATGAGAAAAGAAAATGTTTTATTTTCTTTCTCACATTGGAAAAAAATGAAAGCTTTAGGACCCATGAAATTCTATTACATTTTGCCAAAAACAGAACCAACAAAGTAAGTATTTAAAGTTATGTGGAGATAATTATTAACATTAACATTATGATGGTGAGAGGACCCCGGAACACGGGGCTGCCTTGCTGCCTTCCAGCTCTGCTAGGGGGGACCAGCGCCGAGGCTGAGCGGGGGAGGCCGGTAGCAGCGAGGCGGCGGCGCCAGGTTCCCCGCGGGCCGAAGGGCGCCTGCTCCGGAACTGCTAGGGCTGCGCTGGAGGAGAGCGGGGCGGGGACGGCAGGGTGGGGCGGCGAGCCACGCGGCGTGGGCGAGCGGGCGGAGGCGGCTGCGGGGAAGGCTGGGCTGTCGCGGGTCCAGGTGAAGATGGTCTGCGCAGTGTCCGGGCGGAACACGTGGGTCTGAGGGTCGCCAGGGAGTCACTGCGTGACCGCCTCTGTGTCGGAGATCCAGATGCCTGGGCTGGCGTAGGGGTCCCAGCGCTCGCCCCGCGAGCCGGCCGTCCCGGGGCGGGGCGGGGGCGGGCCTGCAGCGAGCTCGGCTTGGTGGGTAGCCCAGGAGGCGGGGCCGGGGCGGGGCCGCGGCGGGGCCCGGCGGGGATCTCGGCTTGGTGAGTTGCCTGGGAGGCGGGGCAGGGGTGGGGCAGGGGCGGGGCCTGCAGTGGAGCTTGGCTTGGTGGGTAGCCAGGGAGGCGGGGCCAGGGCGGGGCCGGGGCGGGGCCAGTGGGGAGCTCTCGCTGGGCGGGCCGTTCCGGGGGCGGGACTGGGGCTGGGCCTGCGGTGGGCATCTGGCGATGCGGCACTGGTGCTGCGGGGCATACAGACGCGCGTACAGTCTGACCAAGGGAGGCACCTACTGGCGAGCGGCCGCAGGGACTCCCAGGCGCGGCGGTGCCTCAAGGTGGTGAAGGTCACAGGTGAGGTCACCCTAACAGCTCTGCTCGCGCCCAGAGCCCTCCCCTCCACCCGGGACCGCAGTCTTTGGGGCGGGGCTTTCCGAGAGTGGGTGGGAAGCTCCGAGCCGCAGGCCTCGCCGGACTCTGGCCTTTGGCATCCTGGGGTTGGCCTGGCAAATGTGTCATGAAAAACAGATTTGTTGTTTTCAGGACTGGATAAGTCTAATTTAGTTCCCCAGGACGGGGATCGACGGCTGAGTACCCCCGCGGGGGGCGGGGAGTCATAATCGAACCCCCACCTCCCTGCTGTAAACCTCTTTCCAGAGAGGAGGCATTCCCATTCCAAACACCAGACCCAGCCTGCTTCTTCCGGTCTGGCTCAAGTGCCCTCCCGGGGGGCGCTAAAAATGCATTCCCCACAAACTGAGCACAGCTCATCACTGCTGGGGAGCTTCTGCAGTGGCTGAGGACTCAGACAGCCCTAACCAGGGCTCTGGAGGTCTTCCTGGAAGAAGGGGCACCAAGTAGGGACACCCCAGGAGCAGAGGGGAGGGAAACAGCAAGAAGAGACCCAGGCCTCGGGCCCATCCTGCCATGGCCAGCCATCCATCCCCAGGGCCCTGTGTGGGATGGAGGCGAGGACCAGCTCCCATAGGACCTCTGCTTCAACCATCCCCTGGGTAAAGTCCTTGTTTGGGGCTGGTATTTAAGGCCCCTTTTCCTCCCCTTGGCACTGCCCACCCCCACTCCTTCTCTGGCACTGCCCCTCATCCTCCTTCCATCCCTCCCCTGTCCAGCGCTACAGGCTGTTTTGAGCTTTTGCAGGTGCTGGTCTCTGATTGGAAGGATCTGACCTCTTCTTTCCTCTTGTCCCTCTCCTCCTCTGGGGAACCTTCCCTGACACCCACTGAGTTGGGTGGCTCCTCTGCCCACCCTCATCCCTGCCCAGGCCCCCATCGGCCCCCTTCAGGGCCCAGCACTGACCACCTGTCTTTGCCCCCAGCTGTGCAGGGCTGCAGCACTCCCACTAGACCGGCAGCTGTGGGAGGCAGGCCCAGCCCCACATCCTCCGCGCGCCACCCTGAGTTGGATCCAGGGCTGTCTGCTGTCCACCTCCCAACTTCCACGCTGCCCTCCTGCCTGCAGCCATGACGCCCCTGCTCACCCTGTTCCTGGTGGCCTTCATGGGCCTACCTCTGGGTAAGATGGACAAAGGACAGAGGGATGGACAGGCCCACGTTGAGGGCAGGTGGGCTGAAAGTAGGGAAAGAGGCCAGAATTCCCAGCAACCACCTCTCCTTCAAGCCCCCTGCCCTGGGGAAGGTGATGGGCTGGGGGCCTGATGGCTGGAGGAGGGGACTCTCATGTTCTGTGACCCCTGTTCCCTTCCCGTCCATCTGCCGGCCCAGCCCAGGCTCTGGACTGCCACGTGTGTGCCTACAACGGAGACAACTGCTTCAACCCCATGCGCTGCCCGGCTATGGTTGCCTACTGCATGACCACACGCACCTGTGAGTTTCGGGGCCCTGCGTGGCCCTGCCTGGGGAGCACAAGGGGGAGGTTCTACCCTGCCCCTGAGCATGTAGGGATCCTGAGGAAGGAGGCCTTCCTGTCCCCAGATCCTGTCGTGAAGCTCCAAGCTGAGGGCCCTCCCCTCATGGCCTTGCATGCTGGGGTGGGGCCGGCTGTGTCCCCGGCCCTCTCCGGGGAGCTGGCTCACCGACCCACCCCGCTGCAGACTACACCCCCACCAGGATGAAGGTGAGCAAGTCCTGCGTACCCAGCTGCTTCGAGACCGTGTACGATGGCTACTCCAAGCACGCGTCCACCACCTCTTGCTGCCAATACGACCTCTGTAACGGCGCCGGCTTTGCCGCCCCAGCGACCCTGGCCCTGGCCCCCATCCTCCTGGCCACCCTCTGGGGTCTGCTCTAAAGCCCCCCAGCAGACCCAGTCAAGAACAAAGCTCTCGGGAGACACCACTGCAGCCTCTCACCCCGCTCGCCCTGCCTCACTCTCCGCCCTCCCTGAGACCTCCTCAGCCATGCCCAGGGCCTGGGCCTGTGGGCACAAGGACGCCTGACCCCAGCCACCTCTCCCCCAACCACCACGCGACCTCGCTTCAAGACCTTGACCTCTGGTTTCCTAAAGGCTGATGTGTGGGGTCCCAAAAGCATCTGGCCTTTGCGGGCTCAGCCCTCGCCTGTCCAGGGCTGGGGGCGTCTGGCGCACTGCTGTTTATGGGGAGGGCCCAGTCAGGCGAGGAGCACTGAGCAGATGTGCTCCTCGCCTGTGTGTGACCACAAGGTGTGCTGTGACCAAGCTCACCTTCCGGGAAGGCCCCTGCCTCTGCCTGCCCAGGCTGTGCTGGGGCAGGGGAAGACGAGGAACTTGGCGGAGACTCAGGAGGAAGAGCTCTTCCAGGCCGAGGATGGCTGCCATGCTTCCTCCTGAGGCCAGGAGCTGCTGGGCAGGTGCGGGATCCGGCTGTGAGAGGAAGGCCTTGGGCTCCGTCCCCATGCTAGGAAGGCTGCCAGGCTGCCTGGGAGCCACCCCTCGCAGGGGAGGGGGCGGCTCTGCATCAGCAGGCCCCCAAGACCCCTGAAGCTGCAGAGGCTTTTCTGGGTCCAGTAAGGGGGTCTGTGTTCTCTCACTCAGTCAAACCCCTTGACCCTCCCCACCCCCTCGCAGGGAGGGCGCCGGGCCTGAGGCTGGCAGGAGCTAGGGCTGTGCTATATTTGGTGTGTCCTGGTCACTGCCCAGGCCAGTGCTATTCCGGGCAGGGAGGGAAAGGGGCAGGGCAGGTGGCTTGCTGAGGCCTGGTCCCCAACCACAGCAGGTCCCGGTGGAGCAGGGCTGGGGGCTGCACCCATGGGCCCAGGGTCGGGAGCTGCCTAGGGCAGACAAGGGCGTGGGGAGGTGGGAACATGCTGCCCTCTTGTGGCCACGAGAGGGCAGGGGTGGGGAGGGCGGAGACCCAGCCCCTCCCCACAGTGGGACTGGGTCAGTGAGTGGGTGCCCCAGCGCCTTGCACCTGGGACTGATTTGGCAGGGAGGGGGAGGCGGAAGCCCCAGCTGGGGGCGGGGACTCCCAGAGACTCCCCAGGAATGGGGCCAGTGGGGGCGTGAGACCTTTTGGTGCCATCAGTCACGCTGCACCCAAGGCCCCCACCTGACCAGTGCCCCCAGCTCTGGTGTCCTCGGAGGAGCCCTCCAAGCACTTCAAGCCGCCTGCATGGGCAGGATGAGACAGACGTCCATGCAGTGAGACTGTCCCTGCCCCAAAGTGTGGCCCTGGTCAGGGGAGCCCCTGCTGGAAATTGCATCTTGAGAGCTTTGATGTGGGACCCCGGAGGACGGGGCGGGGGGGGGTGGGTGAGAGTCTGAGTCTGTACCCCAGGGGTCTCCTTGCAGCCAGTCTACATGCAGGCCTGCATTCTGCTCCTGGGGCTGGGGCTGATTGTCGCCCGAGGATGTGAGGGTGGGAGGGGCAGAGTCTTTTGCCGAGACACCTAGTTCCTCTTAGAGGAGGGCAGTGTGGGAACCGGCCTGGAATGGGAGGAATGTGACGCCCCAGAGGGAAGATGGGCGTCATACCAGCCAAGAGCTGGGAAGGAGCTGCTGCCAGCACTCCCCTCGCCTTTACCTCCAGAGCAGGCCTGGCCTGGGGTGCCTGTGAGGGTGCCAGGTGCCTCCTGAGGCCTCTCAGCGGCAGCCAGCGAGGCCTTGCGATGTTTGCTGGGAGGGAAATGGCTTGGGCCCTCCAGCCCCAAAGGCTCCCTGTCCATGGGAGGCCTGAGAGCAGTCACTGCACCGCTTCTGCAAGCCTCTTGTCCAGTTGGGTGACTTCCTGGGCCAGGGCTGGGAGGGGCTCCCCATCAGCCTTCCTGTCTCGTGGCTCAGTGGGGTGATAGGGAGGAGGCCTGGCCACCCGGGGCTCAGGGGCAGCTGAGAACAAGGAGCTGCAGGAGCTGCGAGTGCCATGGTGTTGAGGGGTGGGGTGGGCATCTTCTCACCCTGCCTCCTGCCTCCATCTGTCCACCGTTCCCGCACCCTGACCTGCCCCAGCTCCACGCCGACAGCACTGACCCCAGCCCTACAGACCGTTCTGCCTGCCTGGACTGCCCTGGGCACTGGCACAGAACACACAGGAGGCGCCCGGTGAATGCTGGCCAGGCCCGCTCGTGGGGAGTGCACGGTGTGCAGCAGGGTCTGGGCAGCAGCGCTGGAGGAAACCACACCAGTGCACTGGTCCCGCTGTATCCATCAAGGTGGCGGCGGATGTGGGCTCCCCACTGCACTGTGGCTCTGAGCACTGTCCCGAAGCCCCCGAGATGGGAGCCATTATCCTGCCCCCTTGACGGGGAGGAAACTGAGGCACAGGGAGGTGAAGCAGCTGCCCCCAGTAGCGCCTCCTGGCCCTCTCACCACCTGGGCACCATGGCTCAGCCGCTTCTCCCACCAGCTGGGGTTCCTTGAATCCCCAAGCCTGGGAAGGGGTAGGTGAGTTTGCAAAATGGAAAGCTTAGAAGAAGCAAAGTGGAACAGGAGGTTTGAGAAGCCCTGGGTAGCAGAGAGCCTCGGCGCTGCCTCTGGGCGCCAGGCAAAGTGCCAGAGTAGAGGGAGAGGCACCAGCCACCATGGGGGCCCAGTTCCCACTTCGGGTATCTCGCCGGCAGAACCGAGGGCCTCCTTCATGGGGTACCTGCCCAGGGCTATCTATGCCGCTGTCTGTGCGTCCCGGAAGTTCCCAAGAGGCTCAGGAGTGGCTGCTTGGGCGGCTCTGGCTCAGCCACTAAGAAGCTAGAGCTGCAGGCGGTGACAGGGGGTGGGACCTGGGGACGTGGCCGGGTCAGCACAGGCAAGGAAATCGGCTCCAGCAGGAGCCCTGGTCTGGCCTGGGGTCTGTGGGGGTGGGGCTGCGGCCCTGGGCAGGCTTCCTCCAGGCAGGGGTCCTGGGGAAATGGGGCCAGGCCGGCTGCCGCCTCCTCCCCCAGGTGGCGTCTGATTTGCCTTCTCTCATTAAGGTGATTCGGTTCAAAATTCTAAAACTCTGACAAAGGTCAGAAGAACCAGAGAGGCCCCACGTGGGACACGCCAGGCTTTTCTGCGGGCCTTGGTACCACAACTCTGGTGGGCATAGGTGTCGGCTGAAAGGATGGCATCTCTCCCTCCTGTCTTACGTCCTGGGGTCCAGGTGCTTCCCAGGGCCATTCCTTGCTGCTGATGCTTGCCCTAACCCTAACCCTAGCCCTACCCCTAACCCTACCCAGGACATGGACTTCCATCCCCAGGCCGCTCTCCCCCTGGCCCACCATGTACCCAGCACCCAGGAGAGGTCCAGCCAGCGTCTCACCGAGCAGTGAATAAATGAACAGATTCTCGTTGTCTCAGTCCAGCCCCACTGCCTCGGCCTGAGCTCAGGCCTCGCCTTTCCAGCCTGGCTGGGTGGGCCCTCCGGCCTCCATGTAGCTGCTCTCCTGTCTACCCCACCCGGGCCAGGCCCTGGGCTTTCCTTGCTTCCTCCAGGCCTGGCCTGTCCTCGGTGCCAGACCCAGGAGGGAGACCGGCTGGGCTCCTGAGGCTTGCCAAGTATTGCCCCCAGTTCCGTGGTAAAGAGGCCGACCCCCCCATGCCTTCTAGGGGCAGACGAGCCCCTGGGGAAGGCTGGGGAAGGGAGGTGGGACCCCAGGACCCCATCCCACCATCTGTGACCTCTCTGCCTGCCTAGTTCCTGACCCCAGCCTCTCAACTCCCCGGGAAGGAGGGCCTGCACCTGCCAGCCCCTCTTTCAGCATCTCCCTCCTTCTGGGCCCACCTCCCAGCCCTAAGGAGTCCCCCAGACAGAAGGGTGGACGGAAGCCATGTGGGCAGCCCGAGAGACACACAGAGGTCCCTGGGTTGTCAGAGCTGATTCACTACAGACAGGCCCTTCGGGGCCCCAGCCCCTCACCAACCTTTGGAGGAACCGCCGATGGCTGCTGCTGTCCAGGGTGTCCCTTCTGGGCTCTTACTTTATCCTTGGGGCCCCTTTTCTTACCAAGGGCCCTTCTGCCCCCCCCCCCCCACCGTGCACAGATCCTGGGGCGTTAGTCACAGTGTGACAATGGCCAAGATTGCTTGTACAGACGACGGGGAGGCTGCTCAAGCCATGCTCCCTCTGCTCTCGCAGCCCTGGGAGGGATGAGGGGAAAGTTCCGGCCTCTCTGGAGGAGGTCTTGTCATCCAGCTCACTCTAGGGTGGAAGTGCGGGTGAGGGTCTCTGGCTTCCACCCAGCCCTGAGCCTCAGGTGCATTTTGAGGAGTAAGGGGTGGGCTGGTGGCTGGTGCCAGACCTCCTTCCCAGCCGCTGAGGGAGACCCGCCTGTGGTCGTCTGCCTGGTGCCAGGCTGTTTTACGGGATCCTCCATCCCGTCAACCAGCATTATCCCTGCTTGTGGACAAGGAGAGATGGCTCATGAGGTTACACAGGCCCGCCCGGGGGCCTAACCAGCAAGCTCTGGGCCAGCTTGGCCCCAGACTGCCTGGACCCCAGCCCAGCTCCTTGGCTAAGCCTGGCTGCCAGGTGACTCAGACCTGCAGAGTCTGTTGCATGGGTGAGGGCCAGGGTGGGGTGCCAGCAGGTATAAGGCAGCCAGCCAGGGTGCCCAGAGCCCCACCTCACCAGGAGAACATGCAGCTGCACCAGGGGCTCCTGCTGGCCGCTGTCCTGAGCCTGCCGCTGGGTGAGTCCAGGGCTGGTCCACCTCCTGCTCAGGCCCGCGTCGCTCCAGCCCAACCCCTGACCCCCAGCCCTGGGCTGCGACTGCCACCTTGGGACGACCCATTGCTGTCCTCCTGCCAGCTGCCAGTTGCAGCTGTCCTCCCAAAGCCTCCTGGAATCCCACAGGCCCATCCAGCTCAGCCCCAGCCCCCGCACTGACCCCCACACTTCTCAGCGTGCACAGCCTTTGGCTCAAACCCCCCTTCCTCTCCCCTGACCTCTCCGGTCCACAGTGACGCCCTCACACACGCACCTTTGCACGCGCACACACACTCTGAATGTTCCCCTCCAGCCCTCTTGGGCCTGGCCTCCCGCTGGCTTATCTCCTGGGGTCACCCTCCCTGGAATCCCTCCTCCCTCCCCCAGGAAAACCAAGTCCCTCTGCTCTCCCATCCGCAGTCGCTCCTCCTGAGTCCTCTCCTCTGCCCCCTGCTTCCCTGGGAGATTTTACCAACTCCGCATCCCCCAACCATCACCCCCACAGTGCCCGCGTCCACTACGGCTGGCCCCATCCCCCCAGCTTCAGATCCCTTGGCCCGGGGCCTTCCTGGGGAACCCAGTGGGGTGACCCCTCAAGCACAGCCGTGCACACCTGGCCTTGGCGTCCCCAGCAGGGCCTGGCACTTTCTCTTGGCAGGGCATCTCCACCCCCACCCTGAGGCCGCAACAAAACCAGCTGGCCCCTTGATGTTCGCACCACCCTCCTTGAAACCCAAGCAGCCCAGCTCCCCAGGGGCCAAGCCTCTGCTTCCCTGGCTGTGGGTGGGACGACCTGGGCAGCCCGTTCCTCCCAGGCCCTGAATGGGCAGGCGGTGGAGCGTCAGTAAGTCCCTGCGCTGGCTCAGGTGTCTTACATACCTGCAGTCTCCATCCCCGGGGCGCCCTCCTGGCCTATGAGAGGCTGAGCCACTGGCTCCGAGGACTGCCGCAGGGTCAGGAGGGGAGACCAGCTCCGTGCTGAAGGTCCCAGACACACATGGGGACCTTGGGGACTCAGCGTGACCTGGAGAAAGCCTTTATCACCATCAGGGCTGGACACGTGGTCAGGTGGCCACCCAGGCCAGGGGAGGCACATCACAGGAGCCTTTTCCTGGATGCCCAGTGCCCACGGACTCCCCTTGGACCCAGAGGCCCCTCCCTGCTGAAATCCCATCTGCCCCTCGAGGAGCAAGCCCCGAGCTGTCTCACTGCTCTTCCAGCTGGGGACTGGGGAGCCTCCCTCAGGGGCACCCGCATCCCCAGTCGTTGCTTGGTGTCTGCTCTCTGTCACCCATGGGCAGCACGAACTCCCTGAGGGGCCAGCCTGCTTCAGAGCCAGCACAGGGGTCCCCCGTGGGAGAGACCTGCCCCCAGCCATGCAGCTGCACCCAGAGCCCATCCCACCGTCCCGTTTTCCCTCCAGTTTTTCCTGCCCTCTTCCTTCACCTGCTGCTTCCCCTCTTCTCTCTCTTCCTTCTCTCTCCTTCCCTTCCTTCCTTCCTCTCCTCCTCCCTCTCTTCGTCTCTCCTCTTCTCCCCTTAACATCCCCTCCCTCCCTCCTTCCCTCTCTCCCCATGTGTCAGGCACCAGTCTGAACACTGTCCCTGTGTCCCCACAGTCACCATCGAGCAGCCTTTCCTGTTTGAAGCTAAAATTTTCTCTGCCTCCCTCAGAATCTCATTGATGAAAATGAAAACCCTCTGATAAGGGACAGAATTATTTTTCTTGATAACCCAGCCTGAACACCCACACCCCCGGAATTCATGCATCCTGCAAGCCTCTCGTGGGCCCCATTGCATGCAGGGGAGGGAGCACTGAGAAGTGGGTAGACCCCCCCACCCTGCCTCAGAGGCCCTCATGCTTGGGTGGGGGTGAGGAGGGAGCCCTGAGTACAGTCACACGCGACAGGGACACTGATGCCAGCTGGGGCAGGACGATGCAGCTGATGGTGGGTGTGTCAGAGTCGGGGCCATTCACTCTGCCCTGGAAACCCAGGAGGCCTTCCTGGAGGAGGTGGCATTTGCACCAGGGCTTGTTTTGCTCAGAGGTCAGAAGGAGCAGCAAGTTTGAAGCCAGGGAGGCACTGGGAGGGTGGGAGTGTGCAGGGGGGCAGGCAGGGTCTAGTTCTGTCCGTGGCACCCTTGGGCACACGTATCCTCACCTCTTCCTTCTGATGGCCCAGCCTCCTGCCTGTCTTCCCTGCTACCCCTCGCCCCAGCCAGCTGTGGCCTGTAGCAGCCAGTGGCCAGTAGAGCATGTCCAGCTTATTGGCTGTCACTAGGTTGGATGTGACAGCCAAGGGGAGCTTCAAGCCACTTTGGTGGGAAGGGGCAGGGCAGGGCTTGGAGGCAACTGTCACCACCTTTCTTGCTCAAAGGTGTGGTCTCAGCTTGCTCTCTGGGGCTGGCAGAGGAACCAAAGCTGACAGCAGGTGCCAGCCATGGTAGGAACTTCCCGTCTGTGTCACCCTCTCCGTGGTGCCTCGGTGGAGGATTCCACCGTCAGGACCCAGGGGTGACCGGAGGACTCTGGTAGGGCCTGGCGTGCGCTGAGGTCTGAGTCAGCTCAGCGCTGGTGCGTGCAGAGCCACGCTGACAGGAACCCGGGCTTGGAGCTGGGCTGACTGCGGCCGACTCCAGCCCTTCTCCACTTTTGGCAACGGTGAGGCAGGGGCAGCCTGGCAGAGAGGGGACAGGGCGTCCCAAGGCTGGGCAACCTGGGGCACAGCTCGAGAGGAAGCCAGGGCCGGCACCCGCCGGGTATCTGTAACAAAGTAGTCTTCACATCCTGTGGTCACGCCATCGTCCCTGCCACCCCGCAGGCTCTATGCAGAGGGAGCAGGCCCAGGGCCAGCAGGCGTTAGGGACTCTGTTTACCCAGTCCTGGGTGTGTGAACCGGGGGTGACACAGGGAGGGAGGGAGGGGGTTTGAGGCTGAGAAATGGAGGGAGGTGACCCGGGAGGAGAGGACAGAGACAGGGACGAAGAGGGGCAGAGAGCAGGCAGGGAAGCCCCTTGCTGGGGGTGCCCAGGAGGGCTGGCGGGCCTCAGGGGCGGGGCGGTGCCCAAAGCAGAGAGCAGGACTGCTGGGCAGACCCACAGCAGCGCTGGCAGAAGAACGTGTGTCTCCCACGCTCGCCGTCCTCCTGGGTAAAGTGAGGCAGAGCTTGCCGCCCCTGCTGCTGCTCGGGTGCTGCCACGTCCGGGTCACCCTTGGCCTGGGCCCCCCATGGAGGCAAGAATGGCCCCATCATCTCAGCCACCAGAATCTGGTCCCAGGGGTCTCAAGCATCCCACTAAGTACCTGGAGGCAAACGTGGGCAGAAAGCGCGTCTCAGGGCCCCTCCATCTCCCCCCACACCCCTACCCAGGGCCCCAAACAGCCCAGGCTGCTGCACCCCCACTGCCCTGGGACATCACACTGCCCGGCTCCACCCGCCCGAGGCTCCTTCCTGGGCAAGGATGCAACCAGTTGGCTTCAGCTGCAGGGACAGCTGGCACCCCAGGATGAGGGACAGGGGCCCAGCTCCGGAGAGGGCCGAATCACAGGGTTGGGGGACTGGCCCCTGAGAAGGGACATGGCGTGCTAGGTGGAGCTGAGTGGGCACTGTCACTGCACAAGTGGCCACACCTGCCTCCGCCCCCCGTTTGTGTCCTGTCTGTCCCCGTGCCCGCAGCTGCAGCTCAAGCCATGTGGTGTCACCAGTGCCAGGGCTTCGGAGGGTGCTCCAGTGAGTTCAGATGCCCCAGAGACTCCACCCACTGCATCACTATTGCCACCCGTGAGTGGGGGACCTCGGTGGGCTGCCCACACCCTTCTTGCCCAGGTGGGAAGATGTGGCCTCAGAGGGGGACAGAGCCTGATCCAGGCCCCCACAAAGTCAGAAGCATAAGGGGAGTGTCCAGCAGCCATGCCCAGGGAAGGGCACGAGCAAGGGCCACCACGTCTGCCCCCAGGAGTGCCCGCGTGCTTCATGGACCTGGGGCATCTGCCCCTCAGCTCTGCGGCAGGTCTGGGCAAATCAGAGCTCCATGGTTTTCTCTCTTGCCCACTCAGGGGGCCTGAACAACCCCGGGGACTTGCCTCTGGTCACCAAGTCGTGCCACAGGGGCTGCCCCGATATCCACGGCCTGGGCCTGGGCCTCTACGTGTCCATCGCTTGCTGCCAGGCCAACCTCTGCAACCACGACTGACGGCCGCCCTCCTCCAGGACCCTGGACACTTAGCCCCACGGCCCCCCGCCCAGGCCTGGCGCTCAGGGCCGCCCTCCCTCAAGCCTGGCCAGACCACACCTCCCGGCCTCTGCAATCGCCATCCAGCACCACTTGTCCTCGGGACGTCCTTCGTGGAGTCCTACCTAAATCTGCTGCTGTCCGAGCCTGGGGCCCGTTGTACCTGCCATCCCTTCCAGTCCTGACCGCCCCCCAATAAACTGTGATTGGGTCACTTGACACAAGCTGTCCAGTGAGCATGGAGCTCAGCCATCCTGGGCTTGGGGGTGGGGTGGAGTGGATGGGGGCGTGCCTTGCTTCCTTACCCCAGGCTAAACCCTCTCACCCCACCCCCACCTCCCTTATCACGAACAGGCCCCCCCACCTCCAGCCAACTGTCAGGCCTGAAGGGCACAGGGCCCAGGCCCCCCCAGGCAGCTGCTGCTCCTGAAGCAGCCACAATGGAAGGTGGAGCTGGGGCCCACGAGGAGCCCCCACCCCAGAGCGGGAGGCGGGGGGCCGCAGCGAAAGGACGTCCCAGCTGAGAAGAGGAGGCTGTGCAGGGTGGAGGAAGGGAGGCGGGGCCCTTGGCAAAAACAGCTGCAGCAGGTCTTCTGGATAGGGAGGGGAGGATGGAGGGAGGAGGGGTGAGGCGGGCTGGGGCATCCTCACCCTCATAGAAACCCCTGGGCCAGTGGTCCGGCCTGCCCCTCTCGAGGAGCCCCCAGTTCTAGCAGGGAACACTACCTCCAGCTCCTCTGGGCCACTGGGTACCCAGCATGCAGGGCGGGGCGCTTGGGAGTGATGCTGAAGTGGGATGAATCAGGCTGAGGTGATGGCAGCTGTGCCCGCCCACCGCAGGGTGGACGTGGAAGCTGTTCACTCACTAGGCAAACATTGTGTCATGGCTGAGCTTTCGGCGCCACGGCTGAATGAGACCCCCACGTGAGCCCGGTACTGCCCTTGAAGAAACCCTCCGAGGTCAGTCAACACTGCAGGACCCGCCCCGCCGCCCCCAACCCCCGAGTTAGCACCTGCCAAGAAACCACTGCCAGGCCCTTCCCTTGGCCTTTCTTGTTCTCACCTTGGCAAAGTTCTCATAAGAAATCATCTGAGGCAATTGTCAGGCTGCTCCACAAGGAGGGGATGTCCCAGGCAGGGTAACCCACAATTAGGTGCAGGAGGACTGTCAGAGTAGCCCTGGGCACAGAGGAAGACACAAACCGGGCGCTGGAGATGCCCAGATAAGCCCAAGAATCGAGGTGACAATGAAGTGCTTGTCAGGTCCTCGGGGGAGGGACGGGGCATGCTGGACACCGCCAGAGTTGGATCTTCACCTCTCTCGCTATAGCCAAAGGCATCCCAGCTGACTCAGAGGTTTCTATGTAAAAAGAGGAGATTTTTTAATGCTAGACAATTCAGAATAGAAAAGCAAGACGCATTCCTGAACGGATTGACGCAGAGTCACTGTAAACACAGCAGTTCCACCCCTAGGCCTGGCCCAAGAGAAGCAAACACGCGGCCACACGAAAGCCTGTGTACAAACATTCGCAGCGGCGTTTTCCATGGCAGGCAAAAGGTGGAAAAACCCGAATGCCCATCAGCTGATGGACGGATCAACAGAGATGGCAGATCCACACCACAGAATGTCATTCAGCCACCTAAAGGAACGAAGCACCGATCCACACCAAAACACGGTGAGCCTTGGAAACACGAAGCTAAGTGACAGAAGCTGCACACAACAGGCCAAGCAGAGGACGGTTCTATTTCTCAGAAATGAAGGGAGCTCTACAGGGAGGAAAAGGAGGTGGGTGGTTGCCAGGGAGTGGCGGCAGTTATTAAGAAACAGGGAGAGGCCGGGAGCGGCGGTTCACGCCTGTAATTCCGGCACTTTGGGAGGCTGAGGAGGGTGGATCACCTGAGGTCAGGAGTTTGAGAACAGCCTGGGCAACATGGTAAGACCCTGTCTCTACAAAAACACAAAAATTAGCCAGGCGTGGTGGCGCATGCCTGTAATCCCAGCTACAGGGGAGCCCGAGGCAGGAGAATTGCTTAAACCTGGGAGGCAGAGGCTGTCGTGAGCTGAGATCACGCCACTGCACTCCAGCCTGGGCCACAGAGCGAGACTGCATCTTAAAAAACAAGCAAACAAAAAGAAATCGGGAAAAGCCAGTGTGCTTTTCCGACCCCCACGTGATACAGGACTTCACGCCATCACCAAAACGTGTGTGTATTTCTCTCCACCAGCAACCAACCCAGCCTGCAGTGGACACCGGCTGGGTGTCCTCAACTCAATTGTGACGCCATCCCCGTGGAGGTCACGTCAGATCCCTCAGGTCGAGTCCCCTGCGACAAGCCTCACTTCCGATGCCAGTCGGAAGCCCCGGGTGTGGCCTGTGCTTCTGACCCACCAGCAATGACTCAGGGTTCCCATGACCCCCTCTTCAGATTTGATGACTTGCTGGAGCAGCTCACAGGACGCAGAGACACGCTGAGCTGCGTTTACCCATTTATGACCCAGGCTGTGAAGAAGGTGCGGAGGCACAGCAGGGGGAGGAGGCCCACGGGGCCGGCACGCGGAGGGTGCGGAGCTCGCAGGCCCTCCCGGCACCACCTCCAGGCACCTGCAAGAATTCTGCTGCCGGAAGCTCCCTGAACCCGGTCCTCTTGGGAAATTTACTGAGGAGGCATCGTTACATAGGCACGATTGATTAAACCACTGGCCACTGATCAACCTAACCTGCAGCCCCTCCCCTCCCCTGAAGGCTGGGGGCGGGGCTGGAGTCCCAGCCCTCTAATCCTGCCAGCCCCCATCTCAAGGCTCCCTGGAGACCCCCAGTCACCAGTCCTCTTGTTAGTGTGCAAAAGATGCCCTTGTCACTCCCAAGATTCCAAGGGTTTTAGGAGCTGTATGTCAGGAAACCAAAATATCCATCTCACAATCTCACAAAATAAGCGTTTCACGATCTCACAGGAATGGAAAAATGATGGTGCTACAGTTTCAGGGTTTCTTTTCAAGATGATGAAATATGCATATACTAAAAACCACTGAATTACACACTTCAAAAGGGTGGAGTGTATGCTACATGAAGTGTATTCAACAAAGCTATGGAAAATTTTTAAAAAAGAAATACAAGACACAAAACCGGATTGGGATTCATAAATACTACCTAAAAATCTAAGAAAATAAAATAAGAATACTGTAAACAAATTGAAAGACAAGACAAACTAGGAAATATGTCCCATGCATGTAACACACGATTCCCTCCACACATAATGTCCACGAAAAGAGTCGAACGCTGTAACTATTTGAAGACATTTATTCTGAGCCAAATATGAGGGGCAATAGCTCATGACACAGAAGACCCTGAGAACGTGTCCAAGGTGGCTGGCACAGTCTAGTTTTATACATTTTAGGGAGACTGAAGACATGAGTCAAATACATGGAAGATATATTTGGGTCCACCTGGAAAGGCAGGGAAACTCCAGGGGACAGGGCGGGGTGTTGCAGGTTTTAGGTGGATTTAAAAATTTTCTGATTGGCAATTGGTTGAAAGAGTTAAGATTATCTAAAGACCTGGAGTGGCTAGAAAGGAATGTCTGATGATTAAGGGTTGTGGAGACCAGGGTTTTAGGTAGCAGGCTTCCGAGAGCAGAGCTGGTAAGTGTTTCTCAGCAGACTGGAGGTCTGTGCTGATGGTAGTGCTGGCCGGCCTTCCCCGAATTCCTAGAGAGAGGGGGATGAGGAGGCTGTCCGGCCCTTTTCCATCATGGCCCGAGCCAGTTTTTCAGGTTCACTTTGGATACCCTCACCGAGAAGACGGTCCATTCAGATGGTTGGGATCCCTTAGAATTTTATTTTTGATTTGCGATAAATAATTCTTCCAGATCCCCAAAGAACAACAGATATGAGCGGCATGTTCAGAGAAAAAGCCATCGAGTGGCCAAGCCAAGGAGGAGAAACTGAGCCGCACTTAGAATGGCTCCAGGCAGCCGTGCAAACCCCGGCGCAGGGCAGCAGCCAGGCTGTGTGGCGAGAGGGACGCGGACCCACCTCTGCGCTGTCACAGATGCGGCCCCGCAGGACAAATCAGCCCTGGCCACAGAACTGCAAGATGCCACGAGCATTGGGTTGAATGCTGGCTCCCTAAAATGTTGCCCGAGACCCGAGGGCAGGTCACCCCAGTGCCCCCCGCACTCCTGGGACTGGAGTCTGATGTGAGGTAGGTCTTCCAAGGTGGGGACTCGGTTAGGGTTGAGCCAGGACTCTGAAAAAGTAGTTTAGAATTTTGAGGCTACGGGTGCTGAGTCTTGAGGGGCCCCCTAACGGTTTCTATTGAAGAGTCACCAGGCCTTTTGGGAAGATCCTCCATAAGTGATAGCTATTTGCTGTGTTATCTTCCTGGAAGCGTGAAGTTCAGGAATGAAGATGCAGCCTGGAGAGTCGTTGTCTAGGCCGGGCGCAGTGGCTCAAGCCTACAATCCCGGCACTTTGGGAGGCCGAGGAGGGTGGATCAGTTGAGGTCAGGAGTTCGAGACCAGCCTGGCCATCACGGTGAAACCCTGTCTATACCCAAAATACAAAAATTAGCTGGGCGTGGTGGCGTGTGCCTGTAATCCCAGCTGCTCGGGAGCCTGAGGCAGGAGAGTCACTTGAACCCAGGAGGTGGAGATTGCAGTGAACTGTACGCCAGCTTGGGTGACAGAGCAAGATTCTGTCTCAAAACAAAAGAAAGAAAAGAAAGTCGTGTTTCCCATGAAGAGTAGCCCCGCGGGTGGGGAGCTGGCGCTCGCTCTCCGTGTGAACAAGCCCCACTGCTCCTAACGGTGGCACAAACAACACGCACAGACAGACGTCCCCAGTTTTCTCATCATGAAACCGGATGACCTCGCCTCCGTGAGTGCCGAGGCTGGCACTGCAGGGCACATCCCTTTTGGAAGGACATGGGGGACCTCTTTCCAACACACAACCCTTGGTGCTGTTTGTGCTCCACTTCCTTTTCAAATAGAAACATTGGTTTAAGAGCCATTGTTCTGCCCTGCTGGAGCCCCTCAGGAGGGTGACCGGGAGAGCCATCCCCCAGGTGGGGCTGCCCTTGAAATTGCGGGGAGGAGACCACTCTGAGGGCAGGCTGCGGAGGAAGGCGCGCTGGGCCCTGTTGCTGCGGAGACAGAGGACTCCTCGGGTTCTGATGAGGGTGGGTGTTGCCAGCATAAACTGGGAGGGACTGTGCAGGGCAAGGCCACAGAGGGGAGCAGTGCCAGCTCCTACAGGGCTCTGGGTGTCAGACTCAGGACAGTGTCTCCTGCCCACTCAGCACCTCTAAACCTGTCTCCTTCCAGACAGCACCAGGCCTGACAGGACACTGGCAGCCCTTCCTGAGCCTTGCTGGCATCCAGACCGGAAGGGTGCCCCAGGCCTGAACTTATATATTTATATATATATTTTAGATGGAGTCTCACTCTATCACTTAGGCTGGAATGCAATGGTGTAATCTCGGCTCACTGCAACCTCCATCTCACAGGTTCACGTGATTCTCCTGCCTCAGCCTCCCAAGTAGCTGGGATTATAGCCACACGCCACCACATCTGGTTAAATTTTGTATTTTTAGTAGAGACGGGGTTTTGCCATGTTGGCCAGGCTGGTCTGGAACTCCTGACCTCAGATGATCCACACGCCTTGGCCTCCCAAAGTGCTGAGATTACAGGCGTGAGCCGCCGCGCCCAGCCAGGCCTGAACTTTTGACACTTCCTTCTCCTGGTACACTCAGGAAGCTGCCCAAATAGAGGAGTTCGTCTTTTTGAGGCAAGAAAAGAAATGAGGCTGTTCCATACTAATGTGATCAGAAAGTGCCTCAGGCTTGGCCACAGCCTCCCACATGGGCCTGGGGACTCCTGTCCCGAAGCAGAGGTGCTCACAGCACAAAATGTGGATGGGGTGACAGGATGGAGGAGAAGCCACCGAAAGAGCAGGGGCAGCTGTGCACCGGCAAGGCATCCCGGGTGCAGGGGAGAGGCACCCAGTGCTGCCCTAGTGGCACCTCACTGTGGCTTGGGGTCAGCGGGGAGCCCAGCCGGTGTTGGTGGAAGGCCCAGGCCTCCACCTCAACCGTGCCAGGGCACCGCCTGGGGCTGCAGGGCTGGAAAGCCACAGCGCCCTTTCCCAGGGACCTGGAGTCCAGGGGCGGCTTCTAGTTCCTGAATATGGAAGGCGGGAATCCAGGCAAGGCAACTGCTTCTCCACTGGTCACACAGGGTCCTGGCTCACGGGGTGTCCTGGCCACAGGCTACCTTTCGGAGGTATAGGCACTGGCTCCCGCACAGGCCTCAGCCCACCGCCTCTCTGATGAGCAGTGGGTGTGGGGTCTCGTTCCTGAAGTCTTTCCTCAGGACCCATCAGAAGGCATCACCTGCAGGTGACCCTCAAGGGCCGGATTCTGGAGCCGTTCATCCAATCTCAGAGGGTCCCATCAGCCAAGAAGATGGGCAGTCACAACGAGCTTCCAAAACCCTCCCCTGGGATGAGGTAGCCATGGGCAGTGAGGCTTTGGGGACAGCACGAGGCTTCATCATGAGGGTGGGAGGGGAGGCAAGGGCAGAGGCCTGAAGCCACCTCTGGTGAACATCAGCGCTTGCAGAGAGCATGACATACGCTGGGGTTTTACTGTTTGGTGCAAAAGGCAGCCAGGGATGGAACATGTCTGCCAGTGACAGAACAGGAAGGCAGAGATTGAAGCTGTAGGAGGATGCAGTGCGTGTGGCTGACTGGCTGGTGGAGGGGTCACCCAAGGAGGAACGGAGCCCTGGGGCGGAGAGCAGCCTCCGCGGATGTCAGCAAGGAAACAGAGGCATCAGCCCTGAAACCTCGAGGACTGGGTTCTGCCAGTGCCCAACTAAGGCTGGATAAAGATTCCTCCTGGAGCCTCCAGGTTGGAGTCCAGCCCAGCCACTCCTTGACTGTGGCCTGTGGGACCCTGAGCAGAGAGCCCAGCCGAACCCACATGGCAAGAAAGACTGGAGCTAAAAATGGGTGCTGTTCTAAGCCACTAAGTGCAGGGCGATTTGCTCCCCAGCAATGGAAGCTGGTCCAGCTTGAAGCTCCCATGAAGCTGGTGGCTGCACTGAACAGGCCCACATGGGTGGGAGCTGAGAGCGGCCTCCACCAACAGACAGTGAGGAGCAGAATGTGGCCAACTCCAGCCAGTTTAGAAGCAGGTCCTCCCCGTGCTCTCACTCCATCATGTGTTATGCTGTGAGCACCTCTGCTTCGGGGACTTTGAGATGATTATGGCTCAGCCCAAACCTGCATTGTAGTCTGGGGGTGACCCGGGAGCAACACAAAGTGTGAAAACAGAAAGAGTGAGACAGTGTGGGTGACCACAGGAGAACGACGGGCACAGGGCCTGAGCAGACACAGATCACAGGGTGATGATGGGACACAGGTGACCATGGCCAGACCTTGGGTAGCATGGGACATGGTAGAACATGGAAGCTGAGCTGCCAAGCCCACCCTGGAGACCATCCCACCCAGCGACCTGTCAGCAGAAACTGCCAGGGAGCAGGGCATGGCCTCTCTCACTGCTGTCCTCCCCCACCTGAGTCCCTCTAGGTGACAGACTTGAATCTTCACCCTGGCCATGGAGAGGGATCTGGGGAACGCCCTGGAGAAGGGCCTCACAGCAGAGTCCAGTGTGCCCAGAAAACAAGCAGTGGCATGGGAGCAGGTGCCAAGGCCCCATCTGATCCCTGGATCACACTTCAGGGGTAACTTCTTGAAGTCAGCAGCTCCGGTGGCAGCCTGACAATTCCTCAGTTTAGCAGCAGCATTACTGTGGGTGGAGTCCAGCCCTGGTCACACACTGAGCCCTGATCCTGGTTACACACTGACCCCAATCCAACTCACAAGCTGAGCTCTGACATTTGTTACATGCTGAGTCATGCTCCTGATCACACACTGAGCCCTGATCCTGGTTACACACTGATCTCAATCCAACTCACAAGCTGAGCTCTGACATTTGTTACATGCTGAGTCATGCTCCTGATCACACACTGATCCCAATCCAACTCAGAAACTGAGCTCTGACATTTGTTACATGCTGAGCCCTGCTCCTGATCACAAGCTGAGCTCTGACATTTGTTACATGCTGAGCCCTGCTCCTGATAACACACTGAGCCCTGATCCTGGTCTCAAGCTGAGCCCTGGCATTTTTTACATGCTAAGCCCTGATCTTAGTCACAAGCTGATCCCTGACATTTGTTACATGCTGAGTCCTACTCCTGATCACATACTGAGCCCTGAGTTTAGTCACAAGCTGAGCTCTGACATTTGTTACATGCTGAGCCCTGCTCCTGATCACAAGCTGAGCTCTGACATTTGTTACATGCTGAGCCCTGCTCCTGATCACACACTGAGCCCTGATCCTGGTCACAAGCTGAGCCCTGACATTTCTTACATGCTGAGCCCTGCTCCTGATCACACATTGACCCTGATCCTGGTCACGTTCTGAGCTCTGACATTTGTAATATGCTGAGCCCCGATCTTGATCATACACTGAGTCCAGAGTCTGGTCACACACTGAGCCCTGACCTGGAAGTTCCTGGTGGAACTGAGGAGGGAAGGGTGTGGCCCTCTCAGAACACAGTCCTCCCAGACAGAGCCAGCCCAGACCCTGGCTGGGCCACATTTTTCCACACCCCAATCAGGCAACTGCAACTTTGCAGAAAGGCTTAGCCTGGATCTCTCCAGCAAGGGTCAGGCAGAAATTCTAGGAGGAGCTGAATGCCTGGGGGCCAGGTATGTGTGCTGGGTAGAAGGCACAGGTGGGACCCCTGGGTCTGAGAACAGGAAGGAGTTGGGCCATGCCATGGCAGAGGAATTGGGTCAGGCCTCAAGAGGAACCCAGGGTGTGTAGGGTGGGGTGTCTAATCCAGTTAGCTGCACCCAGCATCAACGGCTGATTGCGGCGCGGCTGAGTGGCACCATCCATGCAAAACCAGACAGGCTCACTGCTGCTCGGCCTTCACCCAGCCCAGGTTGGGAGGCCTTGCCTAAGTCAATCACTTCTCAAAGCCACAGTTCCCTTATGCAAAATAAGTTCATCTGCACTGTGAGCCTCCAGCACTGCAGCGAGGAAAAGTGAGATCCGCCAGGCTAAGTCTCTGACACAAGTGGGGTGCTAGGGAGTCCTGGGTGCCCACCTCACCACCCTGTGTGCTCCACCCCCACCTAGTACTCAGGAGACATAGGCTGTCCCAGCTGCTGGGCCAAAGACCAGATCCCAGACAGCTGATCCAGCAGGAGAGCCTGGGGACCCTAAAAGGGCCGTGACCGGGAGGGGGTGCAGGCAGGAGAGTGCAGTCTCCCAGAGACAGAATTTCAGCCACTGGGGTTGGTGAAGGAGAGGGAAGGGCATTCCTGGCAGTGGGAACAGCAGGAGTGAAGACCAGGAAGGGGTGGGATTCAGATGCTCAGGCTGGGATTCGGATGCTCGGGGTGGGATTCGAATGCTCGGGGTGGGATTCGGATGCTCGGGCTGGGCATAGCTCAGTGAGATCATGGCCTTGAACGCCAGGCCCCAGGAAGACGCAGGCTGCTGTCAAGGCTTTGGTCCTCCCAAACCCTGCAGGCCCTGGGGCAGGGGTGGCAGGATCACAGGCCAGACACTACCTGGGGAGACTGGTGCAAGCACTCTGGTAGGGTGTCTGTTGGGGGAGCGGGGAGCTAAGCAGGAGACGCGCGGAGTCGCCCCAACCCAGAGCCACTGTCTCCTGTCTGAGCCGTGCAAGGAACGTTCCCTCCATTTCCTTACCTGCAAGGAGGCCCGGTAAGCATTGCCTGACGTTAGAGATTAAGGTGTCCTACCGGCAGGTAGCCAAGGGGCATGGATTAGCGCCCCCAAGGCTACCCTGGCTTCTCCCCACCCCACTCTCCAACCAGGACCTTCTCTGCTGACCCAGTAGTTTTTGGCATTTGCCTCCTTAAGCCTCTGAGCAAACCCTGTAGCCGGCTGTCGGGGTGGGATTTCAGTCCCAGACCCCCAACACCCAGCCTGACCACTCCAAGGAACTCAGAGTTGGGGCGAAGGTCCTCCTGGGAAGATTCCAGCCCAGAATCTGGGAAGATCCAGCACAGGGATCTCCCCTGGAACACAGGTGGCCTGAGGCGGGAGGGATACCTGAGGAAGCAGCAGCCAGGGGTGGCCTGCCACCATCCCCTATCCCCTTCCAGATAGTGGGGGGGGGGGGTCCCTGGGCTGCCTGGCATGAGCCAGAGGGGAGTGGGGCGAAGAGCCTCAGCATAGAGTGTTTAGGAGTCTTGAGGACGGTCCCCACAAAGGGAATGGGGGCAGCCCCAGGCCACGGTGGTGGGGTTGGAGAACTAGAGGGGTCAGGAAGAGGCAGGGAGGAGAGCGGCCTGGTACTGGAGGAATGAGGAAGGCACAGGGAGGGTCCCAGGCGGGTGGGGTGGGCTCAGAGGGCCAGGCTGGGAGTGGGAGGAGCTGCAGTGAAAGATGGGGAGTCAGCAGAGGCAGGCCTGGGCGGGGTCTTCACACCTCCACCCTGGGGAAACTTGATCTCATTAATCTGCTCAGCAGACCGGTCCGGCGGCCACTGCACTTGGAACAGCTGTCCCCGCCGGGCAAGCCCAGGGCAAGAGCACAGAGGAGTGGGCCCAGACAATGCTGGGGACGCAGGTGGCGTGGCTGTTGCTCCTGGCGCTGGTGCTGGCTGCCTGCGGAGAGCTCGGTGAGGCGTAGGACCCACAGGGGAGCTGGGGCGGAGGGAGACACCACCCACTGACATTCACACACTGTTCCCAGGGAGGGCACCCCAGGAAGGAGCCTCAGAGGCAGGAGAAGCCAGAGGAGTGGGACCGTGGGGCCGAGTGCCACCCCTGACCATAAGGAAGGGAGGGTGGAGATAGAGAGAGGGCAGAGGGTGAGAGGGGTGCCCAGCTTAAGTGAGGGTGAGCAGAGTGTGGCCTTTGAGGTGGGCAGGGGCCAGCCAGCCACATCCCTGGGCACCAGCCTACATGTCAAATTTTATGGGGGGCTATGGGCACCCAGAAGTGTCTTGAGCTGGGGAAGGAAGGGGTCCCCAGGGAAGCTCTGAGTCTGAGTGGCAGTGGGGATGGAGAGGAGTGGGGAAGCCGGACACCTGGGGTGGGGCGACTCCCAGATGCGGGGCCTGAGACAGTTGTCAGGGGCAGCGTCCTGGACTCAACCAGAAGAGCAGCTTGGCCCGGGGCCCCCGGTGGATGGCTCTGCCCATTTCCTACAAACAGGTGCACCAGAGAGGGTAGAGGCCCCGCTGGGTCCCACCGTGTGGATGGAGGGGTCGGGTCTCACTGTGCAGCCGGCTCCCTGGGCCAGCTGGAGCCAGCCAGACCCACCTGGGCTGCTGCAGTTGGGGTGGGGGGGGATCACCGGAGCAGGAGGGAATTGGAGCAGCTCTGGTCCCTGCCCCTGCCGGCGTGCAAGTCTCTCAGGGAGAGGAGTGGGCATCCAGACATAGCCCAGACGCAGCCTGGCCCACCCTGCACTCCACGGCCTCCTGGCTTGTCCTTAATCCCCACAGCAGGACTTCCCTGCTGGGGAAACTGAGGGGGTGACCTGCTCCCAGCCACACCCCCGCAGGCTTCCCACCCCAGGCGCCTTTTGCTGTGAGGATGCTAGGACCTCGGTCCCCCTGAGCCTCCCAAACACTTCCAAAGGAGCTTGGCCCCCGCCCCAGCAGCACACTCTGCCTCTGGGACGCAGGGTCCCGAGGCTGAACCTGGCCCATCCCCAGCCCCAGGGTCCTGGTATTGCTCCTGAGTTTAGGTTGGTGGGCACCTTGACCCTGGGCAGTGTCACTGTCCCCTCAGACCCGGGCTTCCAGGACAGGCTGGCTCTGGGCTTGGGAGGGGCAGAGCCTGCCTAACAGCCCTCGTCCCTTCTCCCCAGCCCTGGCCCTGCGCTGCTATGTCTGTCCGGAGCCCACAGGAGCGTCTGACTGCGTCACCATCGCCAGCTGCACCACCAACGAAACCATGTGCAAGACCACACTCTACTCCCGGGAGATAGGTCAGTGGGCCGGGAGCGGGTGTGGCTGGGTTCCAGCTCAGAGCCACCTCCTGCCCAGTCGCCACCAGCCAACTTGGTCCCAGTGCACAGCCACTACCTCACCCATCTGCAAAAAAGAGCTTTCTGATGGGCGAGGGCCCCCCTCTGCCTCTCCCTTTCGTCCTGTCTCCCTCTGCTCCTTCAGTGGGCACGCATCTGCAGCCTCGTTTTGGGATGGCTGGGAAGGTGGGCGCACTTACAGGGTTTGGTTTCACGGTCACATCAGGGTGGGAACTGCCCCATCCAGCAGGGTGCAGAATGCTGGCTGTGTGCCTGGCACATGGTAGGCATCCGGCCAATATCAGTGGGAGGAAAGAGAAAGAGGAGGGCACCGAGCCAGGACGGACAGAGACCCGGAGGGGTAACCCCAGAGTGAGTCCTGCATGAGGTGTGCTGGAAGGGACCAGGGCTGGGATGCAGTAAGGACCAGCCCTGATGGCCGACTCTTCACACACCCCACAGTGTACCCCTTCCAGGGGGACTCCACGGTGACTAAGTCCTGTGCCAGCAAGTGTGAACCCTCGGATGTGGATGGTATCGGCCAGACCCGACCCGTGTCCTGCTGCAACACTGAGCTGTGCAATGTAGACGGGGTGCCCACCCTGGACAGCCCCCACTGCCTGGCCCTCACGCTTCTGCTCCTGAGCCTTGGACTCTAGAGCGCCTGCCCACCCCCACAGCCCCGCCCCAGCTGGCCTGTGCAGCCTGCCCCGAATGCCTTGAAGAAATGCTGCCTGCACCAGGACTCCTGAGTCTCCTTTCTGGGCACCGACCTACCTTCCAGGGCACAGCAAGGAGCTCCCAGCTGCATCTGTGACTCCATCTGTGTCTTCGTCCCTGTCTGTCTCTCTTCCTGCCTTCCTGTGATGTTAAGCTCCCTCCCATTGCAAGAACAGCCATTAGGCCTGGGACCCCTATACAAACCATGCAGATCTCTGCCTTTCAGCCCTCTGGGGACGTGGGGGCCTGACCAGGGTGGGGCAGGAGCTAGGACCCATGAGCAGGGGAGCACCACATCTACCAGGGTGCAGTCAGGGCCAGCTCCCCAGAGGAGGTGGCATTAGGGCCAGGTCTTGAATGACAGAGAGATCTGGCAGGCCTTGAGGAGGGCAAGGCATGTCAGGTGGAAGGAAGGTCATGGCAGTGACCAGCAGCTGGGGTTGTGCCCTGGAGCACCCCACTGCCCACCTCCCCAGCCTGAGCAGGGCCTTGCCACAAGGCTGATGGTGGAGGCCACGTTGAGGAGGAGGCCACGGGTCAGATACCGGTGAGTCCACTGCCTGCCTCCCGGGCTCCCAGGCTCACTCCACATGTCCACCTCACACCCTGCCCTCACTCAGCTCTGCTCCCAAGGGTCAGTGCCCAGGACAGCCACAAGTTTTGGTGCAGAAGGGGCCTTCATTTCACCTTGGCCCTGAGCCAACACTCCAGCCCACGAGGCTGACTCTCCAGGGAGTCCTCTGCCCCACAGGCCTCCAGGCGGAGACTCCCTGTGATCACAGGCAGGGACATGCATGCCCGTGGTCTTAGAAACTCACAAGGAACTCAAGGACTTGGGGAAGGACAGGACCCAGTGGCCTCCCACCCAGCGCCGGCCCCTCCCGAGGGCTGCCCAAGGGAGGTGGTGGCAAGAGATGGGCCCCGGCCTGGCCAGAAGAGGAGAATGTTCACCCTGGAACCTGCCCTTCCTCTTGGACCCTGCAGACCCCCGGCTTACCCGCCCACCTCACCCTCCCTGCTCCAGCACTGCTTCTGGGCCCCTGGGTGTCAACTCCTGGGGCAAGACCTGTAGCCCACAGTGGGTTCTATGGTTCAGGGTCTACTCCAGGGGCTGGGCCCCCACCACCCAGTGGGCCCCACCAGCCAGAGCACGGCTCAGCACAGCACAGCGCCATCTGTCAGACATGCCTTGGTGCTAAAAAGACGGCAGCCTCCTGGGGAGGGAGGGGCCTGGGAGGCTGGGGACATTCTAGTTCTGTCTTGGATGCGCCATCCGGGCTGTGACCCTGAGCTCTGATTTTGTCAGGAGGGAGATGCGCTCTTAGCCATCAAACACATCACACCTCTCACCTGGCTTTTCTCAAGACTGTCACAAAGTGGCCTCAAAGCCTAGGCTGAGACTCTACGCACGCGCACACACACACACACACACCCCACAAACACACATGCATTCCACAACCCCCACCAAGACTGGGAACAAGGCCTATCTGTGACCAGAGATCAGGACTCAGCCTGAAGTCAGGATCGGGCTCAGTCTGGCCAGTGATCAGGGCTCAGTCTGTAACCAGTGGCAGGCCTTGATCTATGACTGACTTCAGGGCTCTGTGTGTGATCCTGTGGCTCAGCCACGGAGTGGTACTCAGTCGAGGACCAAGGATCGGGATTCAGTCTGTAACCAGGGTCCAGGCTCAGTGTGTGGTCAGGAAAGGCTTCAGTCAATGGGAGGGGAAGGGGCGCAGTTCAGGCCAAGCACAGGCTACGAGTGAGGCCCTATCCAAGCCTGAGAACCTGACCTTTCACCTTAACCTCACCATCCATAATGCCACCTTTCAGGTACCTGCCCCTGAAATTCCCTATGACCCAAGGCCTTCAACCAGGCTTACTCCTCGGCTTGCCAGTGGGGTAGGAGAGGCTTATAATGAGGTGCCAGGACAAGGACCCAGGGTCCCCTCAGAGCAGTGGCCTAGGCAGTTTCACAGCCTGTAGAAATGGGCAGGGCAGGATATGACTTGATGGGGAAAGGAAGAGCCAGTGCTTCCAGACTTTGGTTAGGAAAGGAACCAGGAGCAGGCAGGGGAGGAGGGGAGGGGCTGAACTCGGAATCTGGTGGCTCAGGCCACTCTCACCCCTGGTGGGCTGATGGAGTGGGCTCTGTTCTTCTCCCAAGACCTGCCAGCTCCAGCACCCTCTGCCCTGGTGCTATCACATCTGGCCCTGAAATCAGAGGAATGATGAGACATCTTGCCAGCCACCCTCTTTTTCTCCCCCACTCCTGACCTCCCCCAGGCCACGTACTGTGACCTTCCAGAACAGGATGAACACCTGCTGCACTTCCTCAGGGAGCAGGGCTCAGCCGATGACAGGGCAGGGATGTCTGGATCTCAAATGTAGACAAGAGAGCCAGGACAAGGCTGGGACCTAGAACTAGCCTTCAAGAGGACAAAGCACCCACTGGACCTCGGCCACCACCTCCCATATCTCAGATGGAAGGGAGATGGATGGATGAATGGGTGGGTGGATGGGTGGATGGAAGGGGGATGGACAGATGAATGGGTGGGTGGATGGAAGGGG
>CAUYLG010053977.1:0-50717 GCA_963573385.1 Cacajao melanocephalus | reverse complement strand
TAGGTATTTTATTCTCTTTGTAGCAATTGTGAATGGCAGTTCGCTCATGATTTGGCTCTCTGTTAGTCTGTTATTGGTGTATAGAAATGCTTGTGATATCTGCACATTGATTTTGTATCCTGAGACTTTGCTGAAGTTGCTTATCAGTTTAAGGAGATTTTGGGCTGAGATGATAGGGTCTTCTAAATATACAATCATGTCATCTGCAAATACAGACAATGTGACTTCCTCTTTTCCTAACTGAATACCCTTTATTTTTTTTTCTTGCCTAATTGCTCTGGCTAGAATTTCCAATACTATATTGAATAGGAGTGGTGAAAGAGGGCATCCTTGTCTAGTGCCAGATTTCAAAGGGAATGCTTCCAGTTTTTGCCCATTCAGTATGATAATGGCTGTAGGTTTCTCATAAATAGCTTTTATTGTTTTGAGATATGTTTCTTCGATAGCCAGTTTATTGAGAATTTTTAGCATAAAGTGCTGTTGAATTTTGTCAAATGCCTTCTCTGCATCTATTGAGATAATCATGTGGTTTTTGTCTTTGGTTCTGTTTATGTGGTGGATTATGTTTATAGACTTGTGTATGTTGAAACAGCCTTGAATCCCTAGAAAGAAGCCTACTTGATCGTGATGGATAAGCTTTTTGATGTGCTGTTGCAATCAGTTTGTCAGTATTTTATTAATGATCTCTGTGTCTATGTTCATCATTGATATTGGCCTGAAGTTTTCTTGTTGAGTCTCTGCTGGGTTTTGGTATCAGGATAATGTTGGTTTCACAAAATGATTTGGGAAGGATTCCCTCTTTTTGGATTGTTTGGAATAGTTTCAGAAGAAATAGTACCAGCTCCTTTCTGTACATCTGGTAGAATTCAGCTGTGAACCCATCTGGACCTGGACGTTTTTTGGTTGGTAGGTTATTAATTGCTGCCTCTACTTCAGCCCTTGTTATTGGTCTATTTAAGGATTCAACATCTTCCTGGTTTAGGATTGGGAGCGTGCAAGTGTCCAGGAATTATCCATCTCTTCCAGGTTTACTGGTTTATATGCATAAAGTTGTAGTAATCTCTGAATGTAGTTTGTATTTCTGTGGAATCTGTGGTGATATCCCCTTTATCATTTTTTATTGCATCTATTTGATTCTTCTCCATTTTCTTTTTTATTAATCTGGCCTGTGGTCTATTTTGTTGATCTTTTTAAAAAAACCAGCTTCTGGATTTATTGATTTTTTTGGAAGGGATTTTGTGTCTCTATCTCCTTCAGTTCTGCTCTGATCTTAGTTATTTCTTGTCTTCTGCTAGGTTGAGTTTTTTTGATCTTGCTCCTCTAGCTCTTTCAATTTTGACTATAGAGTGTTGATTTTAGATCTTTCCTCACTTCTCATGTGGGCATTTATTGCTATAAATTTCCCTCTAGACACTGCTTTAAATGTGTCCCAGAGATTCTGGTACATTGTGTCTTCGTTCTTGTTGGTTTAAAAGAACATCTTTATTTCTGCTTTCATTTCATTGTTTATCCAGTCGACATTCAGGAGCCAGTTGTTCAGTTTCCATGAAGCTGTGTGGTTCTGAGTTAGTTTCTTAATTCTGAGTTCTAATTTGTTTGCCCTGTGGTATGAGAGACTGTTTGTTATGATTTCTGTTCTTCTGCATTTGCTGAGGAGTGATTTACTTCCAATTATGTGGTCAATTTTAGAGTTGGTGCAATGTGGTGCTAAGAAGAATGTATATTCTGTGGATTTGGGGAGGAGATTTCTGTAGATGTCTCTTAGGTTTGCTTGGTCCAGATCTGAGTTCAAGTCCTGTATATCCTTGTTAATTTTATGTCTTGTTGATCTGTCTAATATTGACAGTGGAGTGTTAATGTCTCCCACTATTATTGTGTGGGAGTCTGTCTCTTTGTAGGTCGTTAAGAACTTGCTTTATGTACCTGGGTGCTCCTGTATTGGGTGCGTATATATTTAGGATTGTTAGCTCTTCTTGATGCATTGATTCTTTTACCATTATGTAATGCCCTTCTTTGTCTCTTTTGATCTTTGTTGGTTTAAAGTCCATTTTATCAGAGACTAGGATTGCAACTCCTGCTTTTTTTTGCTCTTCATTTTCTTGATAAATCTTCCCCCATCCCTTTATTTCGAGCCTATGTGTGTCACTGCACATGAGATGGGTTTCCTGAATACAGTACACTGACGGGTCTTGACTTTTTATCCAATTTGCCAGTCTGTGTCTTTTGATTGGGGCATTTAGCCCATTTACATTTAAGGTTAATATTGTTATGTGCAAATTTGATCCTACCATTTTGATGCTAGCTGGATGTTTTGCCCATTAGTTGACACATTTTTTTCATTGTGTCGATGGTCTTTACCATTTGGTACATTTTTGGAATGGCTGGTACTGGTTGTTCCTTTCCTTGTTTAATGCTTCTTTCAGGAGCTCTTGTAAAGCAGGTCTGGTGGTGCTGAAATCTCTCAGCAATTGCTTGTCCATAAAGGATTTTCTTTCTCCTTTGTTTATGAAGCTTAGTTTGGCTGGATATGACATTCTAGGTTGAAAGTTATTTTCTTTAAGGATGGTGAATATTGGCCCCCACTCTCTTCTGGCTTGTAGGGTTTCTGCTGAGAGTTCTGCTGTGAGTCTGATGGGCTTCCCTTTGTGGGTAACCCGACCTTTCTCTCTGGTTGCCCGTAGCATTTGTTCCTCATTTCAACCCTGGTGAATCTGACGATGATGTGCCTTGGGGTTGCTCTTCTTGAGGAATATCTTTGTGGTGTTCTCTGTATTTCCTGGACTTGAATATTGGCCTGCCTTGCTAGGTTGGGGAAGTTCTCCTGGATAATATCCTTAAGAGTGTTTTCCAGCTTGGATTCATTCTGTCCATCACATTCAGGTACACCTATCAAATGTAGATTAGGTCTTTTCACATAATCCCATATTTCTTGGAGGATTGGTTCATTTCTTTTCACTCTTTTTTCTCTAATATTGCCTTCTTGTTGTATTTCATTGAGTTGATCTTCAACCTCTGATATCCTTTCTTCTGCTTGGTTGATTTGGCTATTGAAACTTGTGTATGCTTCGCGAAGTTCTTGTTTTGTGTTTTTCAGCTCCATCAAGTCATTTATAGTGTTCCCTAAGCTGTTTATTCTAGTTAGCATCTCATCTAACCATTTTTCTATGTTCTTGGTTTCTTTGCATTGGGTTAGAACATGTTCTTTTAGCGCTGAGAAATTTATTACCCACCTTCTGAAGCCTGTTTCTGTCAAATTCATCAGATTCATTCTCCATCCATCTTTGATCCCTAACTGGTGAAGAGTTGTGATCCTTTGGAGGAGGAGAGGTGTTCTGGTTTTTGGTGTTTTCATCCTTTTTGCACTGGTTTCTTCCCATCTTAGTGGCTTTATCTACCTGTGGTCTTTGTAGTTGGTGATTATCAGATAGGGTCTCTGAGTGGACATCCTTTTTGTTGATGATGAAGTTATTTCTTTCTGTTTTTTAGTTTTCCTTATAACAGGCCCCTCTGCTGCAGGACTGCTGGAGGTCCACTCTAGACCCTGCTTGCCAGCGGATCACTTGCGGGGGCTGCAGAACAGTAAGGGTTGCTGCAGGTTTCTTTTTCTTCTCTTATCTTTGTCTCAGAAGGGTACCTGCCAGATGTCAGCCTGAGCACTCCTTTATGAGGTGTCTCTTTGGGTATACCAGGGTCGGGAGCTGCTTGAGGAGACAGTCTGTCCCTTATAGGAGCTCAAGTGCTGTGCTGGGAGCTATGTTGTTCCATGCAGAGCTGCTGGGCAGGTATTTTTAAGTCTGCTGCAGAACTCATAACTGCTTCTTTTCCCAGGTGCTCTGTCCTAGAAGGTCAGCTTCATTTATAAGTTCTTGTCATGCTGCTGCCTTTTTTTATAGATGTCCTGCCCCATACGGAGTAGTCTAGTCACAGTCTGCCAGCAGAGGTGTCACTGAGCTGCCGCAGGCTGCTGTGTGAATTGCCTCAATAGTGGTGGACTGCCTCGGTAGTGGTGATCACCCTTCTTCACACTGAGCTGGACCATCCTGGGTCTAGCTGCACTTGCTGGGAAACTCGCAACCCAGAGCATTTCAGATTTCTTGTTTTGTGGCAGTGGTACCTGCTGAGCCAGATCGTGTGGCTCCCTGTCTCTGCCCCCTCCCTTTCAGTTGAATGGGCAGCTCTGTCAACCAGGCATTCCAGGCGCCAGGTGAAACGGCTGCCCAGATTTATGAGTTTCTGTGCGCCAGCCCGGCATCAGCTGAGACCACTGTGCTAAAAACTCGTGGCACTTTTTGGCCCAGGAATCTCCTGGTCTATGGGCAGTGAAAATTTGTTTGGAAATGCAGTGGGCACTTACCCTCTGCGTTGTTCTTGCTGGGAACTGCACTCTGGAGCTATTCCTATTCGGCCATCTTGGATCCTCCGCCATAGCTAAACTTCTTGACTAAACTGTACATTTACTGCCTCAGCCCCAATACCTTTTACTCTGTTATGCTCCACACAGCCCAGCTGGCCCATTCCACTTGAACTTGTGTAGTATTTTTTCTTCTTGTATCTAATGTTATTGAGCATGATCTACACCATCCTGAAGCCTTTTCTACCTTAAGATCTTCCTAATTTCCTTCTCCTTGATCACTGCTCACTATGGTAGTCATGCTGTGCTGCAGTCACTTACCCAACAGCTTTCTAGAACCAGGTTGTGTATAAACTGTAAATAAATGGACTGAGAAATAAAAATAAAATCCTAAGCACCCCTCCCCCAAACTGATTGAACAAATTGCCTCTTGGTAATGGAGAACCCAGGCACATTTTAAAAACTGAGTTCCTGGCTATGAAGGGAAGAGAGGCAGGACAATTCATTATATCTCCTCCTTTGATCAATGCCATTTGGCTTTCTTCCCTAAGGGCTAAACAGAAGCCAGCCCTTTCAGAAGACTTGCTGCACCACTGATTTCACCCAGCCCCTTACTGCTGCCTCTCCCTTTTGTGGTTTTGACACAACAACCCATCTTCCTGGTAAGAGGCTACTGAGTAGTTCTGGCCACTCTACAGAGGCTGCACACAGAGAGATTTTGTCTCTGCTTCACCTTTCAGCAACAGAGGGCCAAAATCTCCACCCATTGATCGTGCAAATGCCATTTTTTGAACACATGACCAATCGGGGCATGAAGCTCAATGGTTTCATGCATCTGTTTCTCATTTTGTAAGTATTCATGACTCCTCCTACAGCTTATTAAATACATATATTCAGCCACCCTACTTAGTATAAATTCCTGTTTCTTTTACTCCTTCCTCAGAGTGCCTGTTTCTAGCTTCTGGCAGGAAGCTACCCTTTCCAGCCTGGCCGTCTAAAGGCCGCAACTCCTTATAAGAAATAAAACTCTTCTTTCCAAATTTATGAACCTTGTTGTTCTTCAGTTGACAGAACAAACATCCCACAGATTTCACGTATTGGCTATGGTAAAGTTACAGAAAAACCATGACTGAAAATATTGGACCTATCCATGCTTAGAAACTAGGTATCAACATACAGTTTCCCATACAGCTGACTGCATGATTCTGGACATTTTTAGCTTATTGAATTTAAAGTATTTCTAAAGGACTTTAAGTCCATTAAAAATGAAAGTCTAGTCTCTTATTGAATCCTTATCTATGGCTATTCAAATGGAATGAAACATACGCACACAAATACACAAAAAAACAAATAGACAAATGAAACAGACAAACAATCAATGTTATCTAGCAGGCTAAGTCAGAGCCCATCAGCTCTGACCTAGCTTCTCATTCTGTCCTAACGACCTCATTGCATGCAATATTTCTCTTAAGTTATTACTTGGTAAACTTCTCAAACTAGTCAATGAGTTTCAATGAATCAAAGGTGAGAAATATGAATAGCAGAATGTGCAAGGCTGGTGGGAAAGGGAAGATGAAGTGAGAACATGTTTTCCTTTAAACAACTCATCTAAGCACCTTGTCTGAGAAAGAAAAAGGATTACAGAATTGTAGAAAAATGAACGGAAGGAGGAAATAAAAGAAGCTTGTTTGTTTTCCCTGCTTGGTTTTAAGAAAATATCGCTTTCATGTTTATGGGCTCAGATGAATCAGTGCAGCAGACAGGCGAAAGAAGGGGCACGTGAAGTTAGAAAAGTTTCCAGCAAGAAGGGAGGAAATGCGATTGAAAAGGCAAGTATAAAAATTAGCCTTGAGAAGGAGAAGCAATCCCAAGTCTCCAGTGCAGAAATTAATACATTTTGTAGACAATAAGGTAAGGAACTAAGAAAGTTGAATTCCATATCAAGGTCATTGTTTTTTTTTCTGTAAGGTAGCTAAGAAGATCATGGACTAAGGGTTGAAAGGTTAGAGATGGCGTTGGGGGCTTAACTGGGGCTTTGAGGTTTCAGAATCACCCTTGAAGCCTACACTGAAGTAGGAAGCCAAGTAAAAATACCAGTTCCATGATTTTCTCTAGGAGTTTTCAGCAAATAAAGTGTAGATGATAAAACAGTAAAAGCAGATGCTACTTCCATGCTTTTTTTTTTTTTTTCAGCCCAAAGGCCTTGACTCCATTGCCCTAAGTCACACTCCAACTCCTGGGGTGCCATCTTGAAAATGCTGAGATGAGGAATGAGTGAGGATGAACCAGCAGCTAAACTGAGAATATATTTTAAGTGAATACTCAATTAGTGATGGTTCAGCAATTCTTTACCTTCAAGGTCAAGTTTTTATTAAAACTGCATTACTCTTCATAATAAAAGGCACAGTTCTTTATCTGTCACCACCAAACATGAGCATAACAATGAACATAAACATGGCTTCTCTTCTACTCAGAAAAGCTATACTGACAGCAAAGAACTTCCTATGTATACAAGTATGGCAGATCCACTGATGGGTGGTACTCAGCCCTAGCTGGACTCAATCTGTCTGTTAATAGCCACTGTTTGCACAGGTTGCCACTGCGGCATTCTGCTTCTTAGCTTCCCAGTCAGCATGACATTTTTCTTCCAACTGAGCTAGGCCATCTCTGATTTCTGCTGTGCCAACATGGTCTGTCAGCTACTGTCACTTCCCAGATGCCAGTAGCTATGTGACATTGGGGAAGTATGTCAGAATTGTCCTTGGAACACTTACTGTTACCTCCCACAAGTTTACAGAGTTGGCCACAGGGACATTGCTTTTTCTGGTGTGTGTATATATGTGAATTTATATATATATATATATATATATATAAAATTTACTGTTACCTCGTACAAGTTTACAGAGTCAGCCACAGGGACATTGCTTTGCTTTTCTGGTGTGTGTGTATGTGAGAATTTATATATACTATATATTACGTAATATATAGTATATATATATATACTATATATTACATAATATATAGTATATATATATATACTATATATTACATAATATATATATATATTGTGTGTGTGTATGTATGTATATATATGTATGTGTGTGTATATATATATATATATATATATATATATATATAAATTCTCACAAGGACACCCTAATAAAGGAAGGCAACAGTTTACTCAATAGTGGGTGCACATATTCCAAAGCCTCAAAGTCACTCACAAATAAAACCTTATTGTTTGAATATATAAACTACGTAAAGTAGGTACTTAGACTTTAACTTCCTGATGATGGCCACTGGATGCCAAACCATAGGACACCATTAAGGAAAAGATCTTCTGACCTGATTACAGTTCTAAGGGATTAAGTTTTACCGTGTTCCCGAGTACAAATTCAAATGACCACACAAAAAATAATGTGGCAAATTAAACAAATAACAGCACAAATACAAAGTAAAATTACTGTGTTTACTGTAGCTTTTACTTTATATTAATCATATTTTCTGGTTAAACTGTAAACATTAAGGTACATTTTCATTTATATGTTCAAAGCAATTTGTCTTTCTTTTTCCAGATTAAAAAAGATGCCACCTATTTCCATGATGATATCTTATTCTCTAACATTCTCCTTAATCATGTCTGCCAAACTACCTCTTTTGTGAACTATAAATAGTTCTCTCTACTGTCTGATTAAGTGGTATTTTGAAGTGGATTATTCAAATAACTGTAATTCAAACAAAAGAGGGAAACCTCCTGGAATAAAAACCTAGATTTATTTGTCTTTCCTCAAATTCAATCTCTTCTACTATTTTTAAACTTGTTCTCCACTATAACTCAGGGTAGAAATTTCTATCACACCATTGAGTCTTTTACTCTGTTTTTATTTATAACACTAAGCCACCTTCCTAATTTCCACTTCTCCTTGTCCTGCCTAGCGGCCCAGTCAAATTCTAACAACTGCAAACAGACTGGATCAGTCCTAGTTCTCTATCACTTCTCCTCTCATGCTAACTGACAGCCATCCTGTCTTCTCCCCACCCGCCCCTGCTATTCGGTGACATATTTGGCCCATATTACTTTTTCAGGAACATAATTAGACTTTCAAGTATATCTTATCTCCACAATGCAATCATGAACTCCTTGAAAGGAAGGATAGTACTTTCTACTATTTGGTGTCTCCTACTATTCCATTTCCACAGTCACTCCATAAATAATTAATAAACGATCAAAGGGCCCCCTCTCCAAGTTATGCAGCACACCTATTATTCAGCCCAAAATGTTGTAGATAATCAGAGGGAATACTTGGAGGAGAATTTTTAACTATCCACTGATGGCAGAGGTCACCCAAAACAGTGAAAAGCAAATTTATACTGAATAAGAAAGCAATAATTTATTAGTGAGGGAATACCTAGATGAATGATACAAATAATTAATTAATTCTAGAGTACATCCTTGCTGTGAATACATTACTGAGTACTGCTCCATGTGGGGCATAAAATCCATAAAAGATTTCATTCTGAATCAACCATAAGGTTTGAAGACATTGTGACTTTTAACATTATACTGATTATTTGCTAGTATCTTTTAAGAAAAAGGCAAACTAAAATGCTAAAGATAAGCTAAATATTATGATTTTGATTAGCAACAATACTTGAGAAATATAAATGATTGCCTATCAAATTTGTCTTAATAAAAGCAACTATAACTACTGCTCTTTTAAGGTCGATGGCAAGAGAAGTGCTTTGGAATATCAAAGGTAAGGCCAAGGGTTCCAGTGAAAGCTGGGCATATGGGATTTCTGATCAAGAATAGAATATAATGAGACTAGTATTAAGGAAAGATATTAGCCATAAGGTCAGCAATCTGAAGAATAACATTTTTCATGTTCTTGTGTTATGCTCATAAGATGTGTAAGAACTCAAAATCAGCAAATTTATTACTTGCATAGAAAAAAAAATCACTATTTCTTGCCAGAAGAAATTTAGAATTTACTCTCAGGTTATACAAGTAATTATGTTACACCAGCATGTCAATCACAATCTGCTAGCTTTCCTCACATATCTTACTTGGTCAATTTTCAATTTATTGCCATTATGCTCACTTTTTCCTATCATTACTATGACCTTTATCACTCCATCATCCTGCCCCCTACTGCCTCCTCAACTCCCCTACTAGTGAATGACTTATCACACTATGCTTTTCATCCATTAGTGATTTCCTATGCTATTTGCAATTATAAAATCTGACAAGACTTGATTTCCCTTAAAAAGAGAATGTGGCTTTAAACTCTGAGGTTCTGTAAGGTAAACACAGAACAAAGGAACTTCCTTCAAAACATATAATAAAAGGTTAAGAAACTGATTCTTGTCTTTGGACTGTTATCATAGTGAGTAATGAAAAAATCCAATAAACCAAGTGACAAACTCTTCCTTTTTGTTCTTTGGCAAATTTGAAAAAATACAGATGAATGTGTTTAGCTTACTCAAACATAATGAAGCTAAATTTTTTCCTATTACAAAACATACAAAATATATTATGTCTATAAATTAATTTATTTGGAATCATTTATGAATTCTCCACAAATATATCAATCTCATTTTTAATACATTCTTAAGAAAATCAGCTGAATCATTAACAATGGCTAAGTCAACTTAAAACCAATCCACTTATACTTTGTTAAAAACATAACAGCATCTAAAAGTTTGTGTTGGCATGAAAAGATGAATCTATAACAACTCAAGTTAATTATTTTGAGAAAATTAAGGAAGCTGACTCAGGAAATATTTTCTTCTATATCAAGAAGTAGCCAAATCGCTGTCAACTAATATCAACTAATCATTTCCCAGAGATAACAAAAGTGTCAATATTTGCAAAAATTGGCCCGGCGCAGTGGCTTATGCCTGTAATCTCAGCACTTTGGGTGGCCAAGGCGGGCAGATCACGAGGTCAAAAGACTCAGACTACCCTGGCCAATGTGGTGAAACCCTGTCTCAACTGAAAATACAAAAAAAAAAAAAAAAATTTCTGGGTGTGGTGGCAGGTGCCTGTAATCCCAGCTACTTGGGAGGCTGAGGCAAGACAGTCGCTTGAACCAGGGAGTTGAAGGTCTCAGTGAGCCGAGATTGTGCCACTGTACTCCAGCCTTGTGACAGAATGAGACTCTGTCTCAAAAAAAAAAATTGCTCCCCAATTGCCAAATTTCGATGAAACAATGCCCCTTTCTATGCTAATTTTTGCCCGCTGGCCTTGACCCACCACTTTCAGCACAGGGGGAGAGCAGGAGGCAGAAGGCTGAAGTGACAGCCAGACAGCACAGCCTTCATCCCTTTTCAAATAACCAAGGAGCTCGAGGACAGGGTCCTACCTGTATTTAGATGATGCCCCTACCAGAGCTCTACAAAACTAATGCATTGTAAACTTCCTAACTTGTGAATTTTAAATACTCATGAAAGTCTTGGTATTTCCTCTTCCTTATTAACAAGGACCAAACCCAATACGATCTGGAATTGATAAATGAAAAGGAGTACAATACCTGTCAAACCGATGAGAGTTTATGTCAGCCCTAAAGCCTCATATCTCTCCTCACTAGTCAAGAAATTTACAGACAAAATGCTAATAGTGCTGCCTTCAACAAAAGGAAAAAAATTTGAGCAATGGGTACGGTAACTAACATGATTATTCTAAGAAGCACTTCAGGGTCCTGGTTTTAATTTAAATTATAGAAGTTAGCCAATCTAATCCAGCAGCACTGTCATCCAAGATACTGTCACTGCCAAAGCATTTGATGGCCAGATATAACCAGATAAACTAGTCCCAAGATACAAGATAGACATTTTTAGAAATCTGTTGTTAAGCCATTATAAAGTCACGACAAATTCTATCTCATGGAATGTCTTGACCAATGAAGCAGAAGAGGTAACTTTCTACCAAGTAATTAACTCAATCTATAGGATCCAATTATTTGTCAATAGATAAAAAGTTTATTTCCATCTCTTTTGTTCGTAAAATGAGAAAAAGTATAATGATGAAATATTTTTGATTTGTAGTACCCCACTGTTATTAGTACAACTGAAATCTATAGACACCTTGCCTTAGGATGTAAACATTAATAATTACCTAACAGAGGTATCATTTTTTCATCATTTATTCATTGAGTGTTTTTGTGCCAGACAGAGTGGCAAGGCACTAAAATATGATGAGTTTCTCTTACAGTTTACAAAGTGCCTCTGCATGCAGAGGTAGTTCTTAATAAACTGGAGATAGAGTAGAGGATCACAAAGAACACAAAATCACTGTTAAAGGTAGCCAAAACTACACACTTATTTCATTAGAAGTTCATCCAAAATTAGAGTTCTGTAAGTATCAACAAAAATGTAAAATTAATTCAAGCATAATAGCTTAGGAATACAAAGGAATCACATAATTTACTAGAAATAGCCAAAAGCATACTGTCTACCAAAATACCTTTGCCATTTTTAACAAATAAAAAAAAACTTTTTTAAATATAATGAAGTTGGAAGAAAAGGAGTTTGACACCAAGAAAAATGCTGTCTTTGCCACTGAAATACTGTGCCATAATATTAAGATCAGAAATTAGAAATAAATGGCTCTTAATCCATATCTAATTTAAAGATATGCTAAATTGGGCTCACATTTTGATAAACATGTAGATTTTTAACTCTATAAACATTTAGTCCACTTTCCTACATGGCAACAACTACTAGAGTTGCCACTTTAAACAAGCCCCTCCAGTCTCTGAAACGCCTGGCCCTTTTTCACTAGCCTTAGTCACCTCTTTGACTCTTACAGGCTGGAGTATGTGCCTCCTGTAGGTAGTTCCAATTTTATTTATCCTAACTGGCCTCGTATTTCACACTGTCTTCTTTTCACTACCAAGTGCCTTAAATCATTATTACTGCTGAATGTCTTAAACTCTAATTCACAGGTAGAAATCTACTTATTGTCTCCCTCAATACTTATTCTATATTCTTTTTGGTAATAAAATCAACCAACTTTTAGCTGTATACCTGCCTGCAGCTACAGACTACATTTCCCACTCTCCTTTGCAGCGAGGTGAGATCTCATGACTAAGTTACGACCACAGATTCTGATTCAGTAGGTTTGGAGTAGTACTCATTCTCTGAGATCCTAATTTAATGTGTGGTGGCACCCAAGAGTCTGTTCTTTATGTTCCTTATATGAATCTCATTTTACACCTCTCATATTAATCCAATATATAGATAGGGTTAGAAATAACTGCTAAAGCACAATAGAGTGAGGAGAACAACATCTGAGAGCAAGATGCCTGGTTTCCTTCTACCCCCAAACTACCTTCAGCGAGACTTCTGCGTGAGAAAGAAATAAACATTCCATCTTGTTTAAGCCATTATTATTTGGCCTCTGTCAAAGCAGCTGGGCACATAACCTGATATAACAGGTACCGGATGCTAACTAAGGTACTTACACTGATTGTCTGCTGACAGTACCAAACCTGCACTGTCTGATCAAAATTAGACAGTGTTTTTTTCAAGTTTAACTTTCCCTTTCGTCTTCTGCTCCAAGATCTCATGAGCTGCAAAAGACATCAATTTATCCTTTTTTTCTCAACCATGAACCATCGGATTTATTTTTCATATTACAATGCAAATTGTTTAATGGTATACTTTTCCCAATTGACTTCTAACTTGTTTGAATGTTAAGCAATATGCAGTTTTTACTTTGATTCCAATAATTTTAGTTTGGGTCTATTTTATCACATTTACATTTCAAAAGACCCAAAACCATCTTACTGTTTAAATCTGTACAGACCACACACACAAAAAAAACCAGTCCATGGCCATGACTACAAAGGCTCTATCATGAATAGCCAAAACCACCAGGAATTCTCACATGGCAATAGACATAATGTAGCTTCTATCAGTTACCAAGCAACTCCAAACAAGAGATATTACCCAGTATATGGATCATTTCTGTTGGCTCGCAGTATTTAAAATTGTAAGAATAAAATGTCTATTATTATTTTAGCATAATTAATCCAAATACCAATTAATCTGCTAAATAACAAAGTTGACTGTATTCTCATTAGACCTTCATAAAAATGCCATAAACGCAGCAATGTCATGTGCCTCTTTAGGGGCACATACAAAGAAACCTGAAAAAAGAGAAGTAACTTCAAGAGGCAAAAGCTTAAACTCAACTCTCATTAAACACAAAAAAATCAAGGAGAGAGGATATGCATGGACACATTCCTCTTGAGATGTACTCACAACTATAGAATAGTATTTAAATAGTTTGATTGCCTGTTGTTTTTAAGTATTTAAAGTTTCAAAGGATTATTTCTTACCATTTAACTTATCTTCTGTGAAAGGTATTTACCTAATTCACTAGCACATTAAAAATTAATTTACATACCATGCTGAAATTCAAGGTTATAAAAAAGACAACTATATCAGTAATAACACTTCTTGTTTCTTTTTAGTTATTTTTATAGTGTAATTTAACATAATAAATTAAAATATTTCAAGGAAAACCGAAGTTTGGTAACATACAAGAACTATGTGAAAATGCAAAATTAAATTACCAGAAGGTTACATGTGGTTAAGAATCTGCACATTTTCAGCAAAATTACAAGTTTTTAAATAAAGACACATCACTTCACATAGCATTACAGTGAATTAAATTAGCAGTTAATTTACACTTTAAAGATATCTACTATTAAGATGATCAAAGATTTTCATCACTCATATTTTCTATCTATTCAAATATCAGCTTTAATTAAAAAAATGAAGAGACAAGCATTTAAAGGCACTTGGCCCTAATTCCTCAACTGTTTGCTAACCTACTAGGCTTTGAATACACACCTCAATCTGCAAGTATTCTCCATTAGCCTTGCTTGCTGTGAAATAATTACTCCATTATGACTACTATAACAAAATACTTTCCATTAAAGTAGTACACAAGATGTACTTCTGAAAAAGTTTTGTTAGAAGACTGTCTTTAACAAAATAAAGTCTATATTAAGAATGAAGTCAATAGTATCATGAAAAATAACTATGTATATACTCTTTTCAAAACTTTAGAAAATTAATTATCCATTTTGGTTAATTAACTATTATCTCTCCAGTGGATCATAAATTCTCCCAATGTGTATTTTATTCATGGTTGTAAATCCCACCAATGCATCCTGAAATGAGGCAGAACTGTACAAATGTTGATTAAATATGTCAGGAGTAATCATTATTAAAATGCAATGCTACACATATGTGTTATTACCTGACTCATTTTCAGTTTCTGAAGGAAACAGTGTTATACATCATGTGACCAACCTCAAACTCAACGCAACTGATTGCTCAGGGATATACGTATCTCAAAGGCAGTCAAAGGCTTGTTTGGCTTGGTTTACAGAGATAAACTAAAGAAAACTGGTACCCGTGCTCCCTTTTGAATTTAACCCAAGATATAAGAGACTACTGCTAGGCAATGGTTGATGTTGAACGTTGTAACTCCTAACAATGTTGAGGATGGAGGCCACATGCGAGGTCACTGACATCATTTGGCTCAGTGTCCCCACCCAAATCTCATGTTGAATTGTAATCCCCAAGTGTCAAGGAAGGGGCCTGGTGGCAGGTGATTGGATCATGGGGGTGGTTTCCCCCATGCTGTTCTCATGACAGTGAGTCTCACAAAATCTGATGGTTTTATAAGTGGTGGTTTCCCCTGCTGTATCCTCTCTCCTGCCACCTTGTGAAGAGGTACCTGCTTCCCCTTCCTCCATGACTGTAAATTTCATGAGGCCTTCCCAGCCATGCAGAACTGTGAGTCAATTAAACCTCCTTTCTTTTTAAATTACTCAGTCTCAGATATTCTTTATAGGAGTGGAAGAACAGACTAATGTAGTCAGTAAGTAAAAACAAATCATGGGGATGAGAGAAGAGACACAAAATGAGATAGAGAAAGAATATAGACACTCCCCCCAATTCCCCACCTTCAAACAAACACACAAAAAAAGGTAACACAAATGCTGAGGCATTAATTTCTTCAGGTTCTGACAACATTCCCCTTCCTGCTTTCATTTCTTGCGATACATGCCTTTCTGCCCTCTAGTTCCCTAAAATAAAACTAGTGTGTGAGACTGTTCCTTGAAACCAAAAGAGCCATAATTAGAACATTCACATAACATTAAAAGACACGCAATATATGTAAATTTGGTCTATCTGAGGTGATTCAGCAGAACTATCATCACAAATGTCAATCACTATGGCCCTGGAGCATACAAACAGAACGAACCCATTGAGCTGAAGCTGTGCCTTCCCTGGTTGTTAGTGACTGACAAGCAGCCATGTATGCTACTGCTGTGCCAGTCATCTGAGGCACAGATGCCACCTCTGCCATGTCACATCCTGGCCATCTCTCTGGATACTTCCATCACCCTCAGGTTCTTTGTCTGGTTCCCTATTTGGCTCTGTGACTACTTAGCCACCTGCCTTTATTTGACACAGAGATGACTGTGGCTCTCACTGCAGTTCTCACTGCTCATTCAATAATGATGATCATTCATTTGGATGTCTGTCCGACTGCTTATTCTCTAGCCCCTAAACAATTTCCACCTTCTCTCTATGCACCACCAACTCCACCAGATGCCTACACTAGCTGAAACACCATCAAAAGGAAAAAGACTGTCACTTATTCACATGGCATGGCTAACACAGGTAAAAACGAGAGGAGAGTTTTTAAAAAGTGGGAAAATTGAAAGACTCAAATTGCATTTTCTTACCTAGCATATGCAAGTGGATTCAATTAAGAGGAAAAGCCTATGAGGGTCATTAATAACTTTTAATTCATAAAATGACATTGATTGGGCTTAAAAATAATTTAGTATTAAGCCAAAATTCTCAGACCTGAGTACCCTAGTCTCAGGTTTCTCTAAATCTGTTTTCTACAGAGTTAAATAATGTTTGGGTTTTACACAAAGGTACTTATACTTCGTGCTTCTAAATCTTATATCACTTTATTTAGCCTATAATCACTATTAACTGGCTCACTCTGCAATAATTAAGGGAATGAGGTGCAAAGTCCATTGTAGCAAATCCTAAAGGGAAATATGAAAGGATGAAATTTCTCACAAGTACCCCACCCCAACCTACATCAACCTAAAGACATCAAATAACCTTATACATACACGCTTCTTCCACAGCATATGTTATTAGCTTGGTGCAAAAGAAATTGCTGTTTCTGCCATTACTTAATAATGCCAAAAGCAGCAATTGGTTTTGCGCCAACCCAATAATTTTACATACAGTCCATTTCCACTATCTTCCCCTCAGAGGACCCAACCTTTCCAAGCACATCCTTTAGTGCTTAAAGATCCATGTTCTCATTGAAGGGTCACTCCTTGTCTAATGGATTAAAATGTCCCCTACTAAATTCCAAAACGGCAGTATAACTCTGGCCCTCTAAGCCTGTTTTTCAAATTTTCATTTATATACAAATCACTAGGTTTATTGTTACAATGCAGATTCTGATTTGGTAGGTCCAGAGTGGGGCCCAAGACTCTTCATTTCTGAGTGATGCTCACGTTCCTGGTCTGTGGCTCACAATCTGAGCAGCAACGCACTACACTCTTAACTCCAAACCAGATGAAAGGCCAATAGCAACCAGACTGGAGATTATTATTATCTCTTAGGGATAGTAAAGGGCTCATTATCTTGTTTGATATTTAGTCAACAAACATTTATAGGGCTTCTAATGAATGCTCTGCTGAGATACAAACGCAATTAATAATTAGTTCCTACATTTAAAGTAACTCACTTGGTGAGTACTGTTCAAGTATCAGCATGCATAAGAGTTTTTTGCAGCATTTGTTAATACTGTAAACCCATGGTCTCACTTGAGTACATCAGAGTTGAGGCCTATGAATCTGTATGCCAGGCAAGTGATGGTTCAAACTGAGGAATGCTGGTTTCACGGAGCAGGGAGATGATTAAAAAACTAGATGACGCATTGAATTTAAGAAAAAGCAATGTAGAATGAGAACTCAAAGGATAGGATGCTGACCAGGGCAGATTCATGGAAGATGTATAGGAGACAGCCTGGCAGTAAAGGGAGAAAGAAGCATATGTGAAAGGTCAGCAGTAAGCAGATGCCGCAATTAGGCTGCTAAGAGCCAAGCATCCCCCAAACTTTTCTATAGAAAATCTTCTCTAAGATGCCTCACAAAGTTCAAACAGAGGAACATGACTAAAGTCCTCTCATATGTTTTGCACGGAAGTTTGGTCACAAAAGAAAGTAGTTTGGCTTATGATTTATGTTTTAATTGATCAAATGCCAGAAATACTCAGTTTCATAATCAACAGCAGAAAAAAAAAAAAAAAAGAAAAACAGCATCTGCTTTAGAAAAAGTTGAATCAACTGAAATAGCCTGAAGAGCAGATTTTTCTAATGAAAATAAAAATTCTTGTCTGGTAAAATCTACAGGAAAAAGAAACCACCCACTAGAAAAATGAATGGTTTTCAAAAATACATTTTAAAAAGAAATCTGCTCTTAAAATTTGTCAGAATCACAGGGAAGTAAACATCACCGAGATTACACACAGAGTCTTCATTAGACACAGGGATCCCGTATTTAAATTTTAAAGTGATTGGTTAATAACTACTATTTTAATTATTTTACCTTCTTAGAAATACTTCTTCACTCTTTATCTCTGAATACTAGGAGTTCTAAAGAACACTCCCCTTTCAAAAGCAACTACAACCTCAGTATGAACAGTTTCATAGAGATTAGTAAAGCATACTCTACATTCACTTCAAGGGTGCCTTATTGGTAAGCCTTTCAAAAGCTGGTTCTTTGTGAATGTCCTGTAATTTTGTTTTTCAGGGATAACTTGTCAACTCTTATTGCTTAGGATACCTCTAATTGTAACATGAAAGCCATTCAGCCATTAAATGTAATATCATTTCTGTTGTATAGCTTAAAATGAAAATTATAGCACATCACTATAACATATTGTCAAATTGGAAAGTGAATAGTGAACCCACAAGCAAAGTGATTAGGTAGTAGATACTAATGACTTGCCGTGAGTTCATTCTGAGGTTTTCTGTGTGTGTTTGTAAATTATAGTGAGGAATGAAGTTATCAGAGCTTTAATTTCATATGATTTGATATCACAGAGATAAGTAGACAATGAAGTTATCAGAGCTTTAATTTCATATGGTTTGATATCACAGAGATAAGTAGAATAAAGTGTTCTCAAATAATCTGGAGTACTTATGTGCATATTCTCACTATACCTGGTTTTCCCCTTTGGAAATAATTTCCTTAAGGCAGAAGAGCCTCCTCCTTTTATTCTTTGTGGAAAGGAAGAAATAACTGACCAGTCTCACTGTGCTTTTGTCTGCACAGTCTGCTTACAAGTGACAGAAATTGAAACTAATGCACGCAAAGTAAAGTATTTATGGGCTCATATACAATAACTAAATCTCAGGATGGGCAGGATCTTAAACTTTGATTAAAAAAAAAACAGAAAAAATGAACAAGGAAATACTAATGAAATTCATATTTAAGAGAGTTTTGGGATATTTGGTCTAATAAGGAAAATCGTTATGTGTGACAAACAGTACTTATGTATACAAATGCCACAGTAAAGTTTTTTATAGTTAGCAAATGTGAAACTACAGTATATCAGTATATATATACTACAAATGGGAAATAAGTATCTATTGTGGATGACAGCCACATTTCCATTCAGAAATAAAGAGAGCAGGAAAGCTAGGATTAACCCTGTAGTACTGGACAAGAATCACAGATACAGGTATGACCTATGAATTTTAATGGATATACTGAAGGGTAGATTTAAAAATGAATATAAATGTGCCTACATGTATGTTAATAAAGATGCACATATTTCTTACCTCTGTACACTATGAGGGCCTATAAATAATAACAAACCAGAGTTCAGAGCACAACTACCACCTAGACCTTTCCAAATACCATTCCAAATAAAAGAAACAAGAACTTCTTGGGGAACTGATTGATTCTAGGGCTGGGCGGAGAAAATACAAGACCACCTTTGAACAACATTGATAAATGAATGGGTAGACAAAATGTGTTACACACATATTGAGAACTATTATTCAGCCTTAATAAAGGAGGGGAATTCTGGCACATGCTACAACATAGATAAACCTTGACATTTATGCTAAGAAAAATAAGCCAGATCCACAAAGGCAAATATTATATAATTCCACTTACACGAGGTGCTTAGAACAGCCAAATTCAAAGACACAAAAAGGGGAATGGTGGTTTCCAGGGTCTGATGAGAAGGGAGAAACAGGGAACTAGTGTTTGACAGGCACAGAGCTTGAGTTGGGGAGAATGAAAAAACTTCTGGAGAAAAATGATGGGGATGGCTACATAGCAATGTGAATGTTCTCAATGCCACAAATTGGATACTTAAATACCGGTAAATTTTGTGGTATGTCTATTTTATCCCAATTTTAAAAACTAGGAAATAAAAGGCAATAGGAACTGGCACATTGAATATGGAAAACAACTTGGCATCATCTTGTAAATTATGAAAATACTCATCTCATTAAATATTTGTTCCAATAAATTTCCTCATATACTTGTACCCTAGGTATACATTTTTGCCCACGTGCTGCAAGGGGCAAAACATGCATGTTGAAGAATAAAGCAACAGAAAAAACTGTATACAGCCTAATGTCCTTCAACAGGAAGAAGAAATCAGGATTAATAAGTTCAAATATAGACATACTATAATCACTCTACAGCACTGAAATAAATAAGTCAAAACTTATATGCATGAATGTGAATGAATCTAAAAATAAACTGACTGAAAAAAGAAAATCACAGAAGAATACTTACAATAACACAACACACAGAGGACTAAAACATATAAAACTCAATCACACATTACTCAGGGATATATACATATGGAATATTCTATAAAACAAATTGGTATAATGACAAACTTCTTGGAGTGGGGGAAAGATGACTATGAGGTGGGAGGCAGCACGTAGGAATTTAAACGGTTTTATTCTTTTAAAGCTGGGTAGTAAGTACATGACACGTGATTTTTCTTTGATTGCTTTATAATACATCAGTCACATTAGTTACTCCTTTATATGGATTATATTGCTAATAAAAAGGAAAAATCTTTTTTAAAAGGACAAATATTGGCCGGGTCCAGTGGCTCACACCTATAATCCCAGCACTTTGGGAGGCCAAGGTGGGCGGATCACTTTAAGTCAGGAGTTCAAGACTGGCCTAGCCAACATAGCGTAACTCCATCTCTAGTAAAAATACAAAAACATTAGCTGGGCATGGTGGCACATGCCTGTAGTCCCAGCTACTTGGGAGGCTGAGGCAGGAGAACTGCTTGATCCCAGGAGGCGGAGGTTGCAGGGAGCCAAGAATGCACCACTGTATTCCAGCAAGACTCTGTCTCAAAAAAACAAATAGTATTTGCCTCAATGACTTTTTACAAGAACTAAATGAGATAATACATGTAATACACTTAGAATAATGCCCATATATAATTTAACTTTTTATTTTTAGATAATTGAGAGAATATGCATTTCTGTAAGACATAACACAGAGATCACATCTATCCATTACCTACATAGAATTTTGTAGCTGTTAGATATTAATATCACCTTCATTAGAAAAACTATCTATTCATTTATTTAATATGTAATTTACACATACACAATAAGCTAAGAAAAAGGCAATAAAAATAAATCTAAAGTCTTGTTTAAAGCTCTCAGTCATTTCATTTCTCTTCACAGAGTTTGTTGTAAGAGAAGCAGTGTCAGTATTCTGGAAATATGGGAAGAGGAGGAAAATCAAAAGTGTTTAGTGGCTGTCTCAATACTATAAAGCAAATAAGTAATTGGTTAAGTCCAGTTATCAGAACATATAAAATATACTATAATTTAATTTTTAGTACTAAAGGAAATCTTGAGAACCATGAATGTATTTAACTAGTTAAGCTTTCTATTACACGGTAACTATGACCACAACATAATATATTTATATTTTTATATTAAATATAAAAATTTAGAGAGATGATTCACCTTATTCTATAAAGGCACTGATTAAAGGGACTTGCAACAGGTCAAAGGAAACTCCTTCGCTCACCCTCTTCATCATCAATATCACTATTAGGTCTGCTTTCAACATCCTCTGGGCTAGAATTTTCAGACCTCCAGTTCAGAACTCGAAAGACTGCTATTACATTTCAGCTTAAGAGTTTTCACTTGTGTCAGTGACAGCATTTAGAGAGAAGGCAAAAACTACACCACAATAAATAAATAAAACATCATAGGACCCCATACACATTCCAGAACCCCAACACAAAGGATAGATCAAAAATCTATTTAAGCTTCCCAGGCTTTCTAATGGATTCGCTCTCCATATCAGTAATTGAGAATCAATGAAGCAGGAGCAACTCTTCAGAGAATAGGAAGGAGAAAGGAGAGGCCTAGGTAGACAGAGAACCCCCACCAAAATCAGCCAGTCAGTAATCAGTCAACAAAGCCCAATGAGTGCCTAAGACTTTGAGCCCATGTTGAATCTTCTACCACATGAGCATGCCTCACATTTCTTCAAATGACCGCAAGTATGGCTCTTAAAAATCTACCAAATATCTCAACACATATATTAGTCTAACAATTTCCTGCCAGGGCAAATAATTTAAACTTGCTTTAATAGACATCAAGGGATCACTGCATGTTCTGGGGATCTGTTTCACAATCTTTTTTCCCTCTTTTCAGAATATATGGAAATGGCATTTCTTAGGCAGTATGCACTAGTCAACCAGAGGCTTAGATGATAGATTTCTATTATCCTAAGACTTGACCTGGAAGAACTTAAATTAAATGTCTTTCCAGCAGGACAACATCTTCCCAAATACATGCTACCTTTACCTAACCATTTAAGGTCAATTTAAGAAAAGAAAAAAATAAATACCTGATCACTTTTCTCAAGAAATTTTTCTGAAATCTTATTTTAGTGTAAGAAATAGAAATATTAAATAGGTAATTCCATAAGTTAATGAAATTAATAAAATTGTATTTTTGTTCTGGGTTCAGAGTAGGCTTTGTTTTCCTCAGGAGGTTAAACAATATTTATGATTTTTTTTAGCCTGTGAAAAATAAAAAGATAAAGCTTTAAAAAATGTACTGTTATTTTACAATCACTTAAACATTTAAAATCCTTTAAAATAAATAATCTTTTGGCTATTAGCAAATGCTTGAACGTGAGGCAAATATAAAATTCTGAGCATGCAAAAGTGTCATCACCCTTAAAGTTTTAGCCTATAACTCCATGATACTCCAATCTGGAAAATGCTTTTTGCCTGATTTTAGTTGCCTTAAGTTGTCCAGTGTTGAACCCAAGAAAATTGCGACCTAACCTATATAGGTATGTATTCCCCAGCTGAACACCTCCAGCGTATGACACTGTCATGGAGAAGTCATCTGCTTCATGAGGCAACAGGCAGATGGTCCACTGTGTTCAGCAGCAGCTGACCTTCAAAGATAACCAAAGGTAGCATGTACTGTGATGCTGTAATCTAGAGGTCATAAAAGAGAAGAGAATAATAAAGTAGAATAATAAAATACACACACTAAAGTTCCTAAGGCTGTCTTTTTCCACATGAGATAATTTAATTCTGGAACCACATACACTGAACTGAAACTCACAGAAAATCCACAATAGTCTGGCAGACCTTCATTTATGTTCTCTTTCTTGGTACTTTTTTCCTCACATAAAATACTGTAGTATGTTCTGCAGCATGCAGGAAGTATTTTATTGGGTACTGACATGATGTAAAGGCAACCCTAAACATTCTTGATCTCTTCTATCAGAACTTTGTATCAAATTGATGGGACTATCCAAGTGTTTTTACCTTACAACTCTGGAAACTTTTTTTTAATCCCAAAAAAGATAATCTAGGAATAAACTGTAACAAAAGGAATGCTACAAGCATTATTCACATATTTCCTAGATAGCTTGCTCCCAAACAACATCACTTATATTTCAATTGAGTTTTAGCCTTTTATATTTGAGATGTGCAGTACTAAATTAGAAAATCCCAGCCAGCAGAGTAAGATTTTTAAAGTTTGTTTGTTCTTGACTCCCCAAAAATGCTAGGAACAATATCTTTTAGCATTCCACAGTCCAGGTTGATAATTTAAGGCTGTTAAGAAAGACATTTTAAAATTTCTATACAAATGACTATCAATGTAGGTGACACTTGATTATAGCTTTGAAAAAAAATGCCACCATGAAAAGACTTGTAGTTTCTGACTTTAAACAATATGGAAACTGTAAAAGAACATAGTATGCCCTTAAGGATACATTTTAACATAAAAAATTTGACTTTGGATGTAAATCCCTAGAAACAAAACTGGAAATTAAATTATCTGATGTGACTAATACATGAAGTTCTTAGAAGTACTGAGAGTATTTAGGAGAGTTTTGTACAGGTGAAAGTGATAATAATTACATTATTTCACTACTATCATGATTTGATCAAAGAATTCCAAAATCTGAATATCATTATCTGTGTCTACATTCTAACACTGGGAGATTGTTTCTGAAATCCAATAAAATGTTTATGTTTATAATTTATAATATCAAAAGCAAGGTAGCAGGCTATATATGTTTGTTCCTCTATTTGAAAGATATTTAATTCTTCCATAATCACAAATCATTAATGTCATAAACACAAGTATATACATTAAAAATCTGTCTCCAGCCAGGTACAATGTAATCCTTGCACTTTGAGAGGCTGACGCAGGAGGACTGCTTGAAACCAGGAGTTGAGACCAGCCTGGGCCACATGGTGAGACTCTGTCTCCACCAAAAAATTAAAAAACATACCAAGTTAAAAAAAGAATCTTTCTCTATATTTAGAAGAATTTATTTATAAACAGCCAAACAGGCTTCCTCAGTTAAAAAGAGGACTTATTCCTCCCAGTTCTGAGACACTGATCCTTGAGTTCTATCACCCTGCTGTGGGTCAGGAGTTTTGATGAGGAAGATATAGACCAGAAGATGCAGTTTCTAAAGGGGTCTCTTAGCCTGCTCTCACCCCTCCAGGCTCCCACACCAGGGTCTCCCCAGGGCCTCCTCTGGGTAGAGCTTTACAATCTTCAGTAGGGAATATTTTCAAGGTAAAATTAAAAGCTCAAAACATGAAACTCATAGAACAGTTTTATTTTCTCCATTACCAGTTTTTTAAATTTTAATATTAAGAAATCATTGCTTCGCACTTCTACTGAATTCTACTTGAGACTATATGAAGTCAACGAACACAAATTTCCACAGACATAATTTAACATACACAGAATTTCCACATCAATACTGAAAAATGGCTTATTGCAATCCTGTGTGGAAAACATAGTCCAAAGATTTGTAAGTATGCACAAACACATAATAATTCATTTACTTATTCATGAAAGATCATTTATAACAAGCTATAATTTATAGTTAGAATAATTTATTTAGTTATCCATCATCTACTAGATATATCTAGGCATGCTACTTGGCTTTTGTGATAGAAACATAAAATGCCGGCAAGGCACGGTGGCTCACGCCTGTAATCCCAGCACTTTCGGAGGCTGAGGTGGGCGGATCACGAGGTCAAGAGATCGAGACCATCCTGACCAACATGGTGAAATCCTCTCTCTGCTAAAAAACACAAAAATTAGCTGGGCATGGTGGTGCGCACCTGTCATCCCAGCTACTTGGGAGGCTGAGGAGGAAGAATCACTTGAACCAGGAGGCAGAGGTTGCAGTGAGCCGAGATTGCGCCACTGCACTCCATCCAGCCTGATGTCAGAGCGAGACTCTGTCTCAAAACAAAACACAACACATAAAATTCCAAGAAAGATTTCAATAATATGTCAACTTATGTAGAAAAAAAAATCCATATAAAGAAGCCAAAAAGTTGTAACAGTGGTTTCCAAATAAAACAACAAAAAGGCCTAAAAACATCAGCAACTTCCTATCTTCCTTAACTCTTGGATCTTAAAGCATATGCTATTCTCACAATTTAAGCTTCTCAGTGCCGCTGGAACATTCTTGACAATAATAAACTTGCAGTCCCAGTCAAGCTTCATCTGGTCTGGATTTCCATTCAGGTTTCTGGGCATCAGATCACACATACGCATGTGTAGCAAGAGTGTACAGAAACACACAGAAACATGCTGATGACGTTCATTGAGAAACCACTCTGCCATATCAGACATCACAGGAGCTACTTGGCTCCCCTGCTCAAAAAAATCCTGCTACTTTTCAAATCTTAAACAACTTGATTCATTTCAGTTATTCCTGCAAACAAAAACAGACCATGCAAACTGCACAGGTCCACAATCCCTTATCCATTATTCCAATATCCAAGCGTTTTTTTTTTTTTTTTTTGTATCTACTTTTTGTACATTTGGCACAAACTATATTGTCTGGAAACTATCATCCTTATTTCACCAGGAATAAATATTAGTGTTTTCCTAAATATTAATGTCTATGATTACAGGGTACTGCCAAAGACCATATGAGAAGTGTTACTTAATATATAGTAAATGCATCTATTACCTCCCTAATACCTAAAAAATTTCTAATTCTGAAACCCATTTGTATTTAAGGGCTTCCAATCTCTGTTTATATTAGATGGTCTTTCTTTTACCTCCACTAAAATGTGACCGAGATCATTCCCCTAGACTTCTCTCCTCTATACCTTCAAATATTTCTTTATATCCAACTTCACTTATTTTTCTCCTGTCTTTGAAGAAAAATGCTATTTCATATTTTTCAAAGTGAACCCCTGCCTAGACTGGTCACCACACCCCATCCAATTTTCTAGAGTCTTCTTCTATCAGTCGTCATTGGCATTCTGACTTCTTTTCCTCCATTGTCCCTTATTTTCTTCTCAAACCTAGATAGATTTGTCCTTACTCTTATGTAAAATGAAATAAATCTCACCCTTACAAAGACATGCCAAGCTACACTCTTTTTCTTCTAAACCACGCTTTTAAAAAGTTTAAAGCCTGTCTTCTGTCTTCATTCACTCATTCATTCATCCAAAGAGCTGTTACTGAGTACCTATTATGCACCAAATATTAGAATAGAAATATGATCAACACTAAAGGACTGCACAGAGTCAGTTAAGGATGGAAGAGGGGTGGAGATGAAGGAACAAAATCAACAATCACCTTATAATGCACTTGGCTAGCATTCGGCCAAACTGAAGTACCTGCTGCTGCCTCCACACACTTTCACTGCTTTGGACTGCTTGTTCACCTATTCTTAAGCAAACCATGATGACTGACTAAAACTGTAATTTTCCGAAGTACAGAGACACATTTTTAATCTTTTCTCCTCCCCAGCCTACTATCTAGTTAGTATCTTTATAGATATTTAATAAACATCTATTAAGTACACATTAATGTATTTAATAGCTTATTTTATTTCATTTTGTACTTATTTTTTGTTATCTTATAGTACTTCATGCTGTGTAAATTATGTGAGAGGTATTCGTATGCTTAAATTCTTATATGACTAATTTTTCAAATGCCCTCATTCACTGCTATTCTCAAATGTCACTTACTTAGAAGAGCCTCCTTTAACTGCTTTATTTAAAATGCCTTTTCTCCCAACCACTCACTCTCCATTCTTTTACTGCACTATGTTTGTCTTTATAGTCATTACCAAGCATTACTTGCTACATTATTAATTATGATTTCCTTATTGTCCCCTTTTCCCACAAGAATAGGGGCTTCATGAAGGGAGACCCTTGTCTTTCATGTTTCCCTCCTATCACCAGTGCCTAGCACATAATAGGCTCTCAATACTAAACACAGTGAAAATAAACCAAGAATTACATCTGCCATGCTCATCCTGAAAATAAGATGCTGAGTGTCAGTGAAAGTAGGTGCATAGTTTTCAATTAATTCTACCCTTCCTGCACTGTATTTGATGTGTTGCATGCACCGAGCAGTTTTTTCCTTCCTTCTTTTGTGCCAAAACAGCTTAACCTTTTATTTAAGTGTCTCTGGTCCAAAAAACATTAAAATTGGGCAGCTCTAATAAATACTACTACATAATGACTTGCTCCAGTTCTCTGCAGTAATTAGTACTCTGGTGATGAAATGTGCCTCTAGGTTCAAAATTTTATAATGTTTTGACAGTTGGAATCTTATCAAGCATGAAATGAACCAATAAAAAATTCTTTTTTGTTATCATTCTCCAAGCATTAGGGGAAAAAAATTCTCAGTATATAAGAGAAGCACTCTAGGAAAAAAAAAATTAGTGACCCCCCTCAGATTCAAAGGGGAGGGTTTATGTAACATTCAAATGATGAGAAGATAAATGTAAAATCTCTGATAACTAAAAGCCACGAGCAAGTTCTATTTAACAGGCAAGTGCATCTCAATCACCTTGATTAGCAAAGCAAGATAATATGCATTAAAATCTTCATGCCAGTCAAAATTCTCATAAATACCATACTTTATTTTCCACCTTTAACTGTTTGATGATCATGGTATCTTTAATCACCTCAGATGGTTCCTTTATGAAGATCGTTTATATCTGAATATAGTTTTCCTCTCAATATCCTTTCATCCCAAAGAAAATATGCATGACTCTGACAGTATTTCAAAAGCTGGTAAAGATTTCAATTGCATCAATGGATGTCATGTGTCTTACCTAAAGTAACAGGAGCTACAATTTCAAAATTCATCTTTACATATACTGATATGTTAAAACCTTTAAAGATTCTAAGCCTGTGTATGGATCCAAACAGTATATTGAGAATCCTCAGTAATATCTCCATGATTTTATTCAAAATAAAAAAATATATTGTTATGATGAAAAATTCTGGAGATGAATAGTGGTGATGGTTAAACAACATCAATGCACTTCATGCCACGGAACTGTATACTTAAAATGACGCAGATGGTACATTTTTATGTGCACTTTAGCACGGTGCAAATTTTCCTTCATACCTGAGCACTCATTTTCTTATGTTTTATTCTGAAACATTTATATCTTATCTGGAAAAATTTTACAAATCACTTCCTAAATGTATGCTCTGATACACTGTAACAAGCTCTAATTAACCTTTTTGATATTTGGCACTCATTCATTAAATTTCTTGAATTTTTAAGACACAAAGAAAACTTTTAAAAAATGATAGAACTGTGCCCTGCATTGTGGCATCTAATTTACCACCATAAAATATGAATTTTCTTTATAAATTATGCAGTAATATAGAACAAACTGTGGTATGCAGTCTAGCACATTCTCAGTGTGTGGTGGGGCATGAGGCAGAATTCAAGAGTCCCTTAGGAAACGATATTGTAACCATACCCCTCTGAAATGAAATGCCATGCTTATGAATTGGTTATTTTTTAATGATTAAGCTAACGAGTTCTGAACTTTTAACCTATATGGGTTTCATAATTACACAGCTTGAAATCCTCATCAGAAAATCTGTCTGCTCCTGAAATTCAAATCATTTTGTAATCTTGAATAATGCATGGCAACTCTAAAGAAATTAAAACATTTCATAAAAGTAAAGAAACTCACAATCTTTTCTGTATTTTTACAAGAGCATAAAGTAACAGAAATAAACTGTTGTCACTTCCTTTGACTCCCTATCCCTTTCCCCTCCCCTTCCCATCTCTTTAGCAAGAAGCATCTTATTTCTCTTTACATAAACTTCATAATGGATACAGCTTCCTGGTACAAACATCCCATAAATGAGCAAGTACAGGAACAGTAGAGCTCCAGAAAAATACCATGAAAATGGAAAACCAAATATTGTAAGCATGGTGGTTAAGAACTCTGGCTTTGGAAACTGACAGATCTGAGTTTGAGTCTTGGCTTAATTAGGTACTGGCTCTGTAAAAGTGTGCAAACCACTTACTTCTGTCCTCTGAGCATAAGTTTACCGATTTGTAAAATGGGGATAACAGGTGTATCTCACTGGGTAATTTTAAATATACAATGAGATAATGTAAGCAATGTTTTTAGCACTGTGCCTAAACTTAATAAAGCATCAATAAAAGTAAATTCTAATTAGAATCATGAAGAATATTCTAATTACAATCTTACAATTCAACAATAACAATTTTAATGTTTAAGACTGGTTCTTCACTTAAACAATTCAACAAGAAAAAAACAAATAACCCTGTTGGCCAGGCGTGGTGGCTTATCCCTGTAATCCCAGCACATTGGGAGGCCAAGGAAAGCGGATCACCTGAGGTCAGGAGTTTGAAACCAGCCTGGCCAACATGGCAAAACCTAGCTCTACTAAAAATACAAAAATTAGCCAAGCATGGTGGCAGGTGCCTGTCATCTCAACTACTCTGGAGGCTGAGGCAAGAGAATCGCATGAACCTGAGAGGTGAATGTTGCAGTGAGACAAGATCCTGCCACTGCCTTCTAGCCTGAGAGACAGAGCAATACTTTGTCTTAAAAAAAGAAAAATACAAAATAAAAATAGGCAAAAGACGAGAACACTTTTCAAAAGAAGACATACAAGTGGCCAACAAATATACTTTTTAAATGCTCATCATTATCAATCACCAGAGAACTGCAAATTACAACCACAATGAGATACCATCTCACACCAGTCAGGATGGCTTAAAAAGTCAAAAAGCAACAGATGCTGGTGAGGCTACAAAGAAAAGAAAATGCTTAAACAGTGTAGGTGGGAATGCAAATTAGTTCAGCCACCTTGGAAAGCAGTTTGGAGATTTCTCAAAGAACTACAAATACAACTACCATTCAACCTAGCAATCCCGTTACTGGGTATATAGCCAAAAGAAAACAAATCCTCCTATCAAAAAGACACATGCACTTGTATGTCCATAGCAGCACTATTCACAGTAGCAAAGACATGGAATTAACCCACTTGTCCATCAATGGTGGACTGGCTCAAGAAAATGTGGTACATATATGCCATGGAATTACTACACAGCCATAAAAATGGATAAAACCATGTCCTTTGCAGCAACATGAATGCAGCTGGAGGCCATTATCCTAAGTGAATTAATGCAGGAACAGAAAACCAAACATGGCATGTTTTCACTTGTAAGTGGGAGCTGAACAACACGTACTCATGAATATTAAGATGGCAACAACAGACACCGGGGACTACTAGAGGAGGAAGGTAGGGGAAAGGGAAAGGGTTGAAACACCGTTGGGTACCTTGCTCAGTACCTGGATGACAGGATCTTTGGTTCCCCAATCTCAACATCACGCGATATACTCAGGTAACAAACCTGCACGTGTACCCCCTAAAGCTAAAATAAAAGCTGAAAAAGAAAAAAGTAATAAAACTGCTTCCTTAATAAAAGTCATCGTTACTTTCTTTTAATTGGTAAATATTTCTAGTATTCTATGGAATTAATAAAATGCTGAAAATCAGTTAAATCCACAAGAAAATAACATTCAAAATAGACTTAAGATTAAAAAAAAGTTCGATTTGCCTTTAAGCCTTTCATATGTGTATTTCAAGGTAGCTATGTTTTAAAAACAAACTACAGCTATTAACTTACCAATAATCACTTATAAAACAAATAGAAATTTTTCTTTCAAACACCAGAAATAAGAATATTCAGCTATCTAGGTAAGCAGCCAGCCCAGTAAGTCCCGCGAGTATGGTCATTTACTTAGTTCTCTAGAAAAGAATTCTATGCTGTATTTACAGGGTTAAAAGTTCTTTTCCTAAAATATCTCAAGATTTTTACACTAAAAACATGCCTTGCTTTTATGATTTAGTTACATTAAATAGAGCATTTATCAGAATTATAGCAAAATGTTCAAATATAAAGCAAAAGAAGGAAGCTAAAAATCCCCATTCAAACAAGGATGGGACAAATACACACACATTGAAAATCATCTTTCAAATAATAAATACATAGCAAAATGTGTTAAGTCAAAGAAAAGCATGTTACTATAACAATTTTGTATGAAAAAGTATAAATGTAAATATTTATGTTTATATATATATATATATATATATATATAAATGAAAGAAATGTATATGCCCAACTTTTACTAATATTACTCTGGCTTGATGTGATTATACATGATTTTGGTATTCATCTTGGTATTTTACCACATTTAAATTCTTTTTGGACAATTAACAGGTATTAACTTTTTTAGTAATGTTGGGTTTAACAGTTAATGGTTTAACAATTTCAAAACAAAGGGAAAAAAATGACTCATATTCAAAAATCCTGTCCTACCACTTTTCATCCTTAAAAAATCCCTGAACACTGTCACTCAAATACAGTAAGATAATCATGTATAAAAATTGTCCTGCCTTAGATGCGTTCTTAAGCACTTAGACTTTAAACACTATAACCAAGACACTGGCAATGCCCCAAAGCAAATGAAGAGAAGTGCAAAGCAGATGCCAGGTTTTATGCATGCTTTTAGCTCCAGATCTAATGGACAGTGAAAACAGATACTGTAAAACACTGATTTGGCTGAAGTATTAATCAACTAAATGTCATAATAAAAGATTGTGTGTCAAAAATTCAATCCAGAGCTATATTCCTCTCCTTATATGAAGACACTATCAAATATTTAAAAATCTATTTATTTTGTGTAAGGTGCAATACTGTCAAAATGGTGCTCAGAGTATTCCAGACATAATTATTTTCACTGTAAAAAACTAAATTTTCCAGTAAAGTTATGACTAGGAGTAAAATAAAGTTTCTAAATTCAAAATTATCATGTTAACTTTCAGTAACATTAGGCCATCAGATACTATAGTTGAATAAAAGAAAACATTGTTTAAATAAGAGGAAAACATTTGTTTTGGAAAAAGAGCAAAGCAACATATTGAATTAAGATACCAGGAAACAGACTTTTAAGTATTCAACTCAGTAAATCTAATTTTCAATTTTAGCTTCTGACTTCCAACAAACAGCAAAGATTTAAATAACAGTACTGTAGGATATTTAATATTCTACCTTTGAGTATTTATTTTAAATATCATTGTGGCAGGAAAAATGCAAGTTTTCAACCTAGACTTTGTATGAACAGACCAACTTGATACATTTTCTGTTACTGTATATACATATAAAAAATACTAAGGTTTAAAATTAACTTGGCCAATCAGAAGCTGCATTCTATATTTTGATGCATTATACATATGAATGCAAGACACATCTCAGATTGGTCTCTGTTAAATGCAAAATATTTCATCCATTTTTATGCTCAATCATTGTAGCTAAATACTTAACTTCCTTATTTCCATTTGCGAAATAAGTTTCCATTTGGAAAAGAGACATTTTGAATGTCGATGCCTTTGACATTGGGCCTCCCCAAATATTATTTTATGATTTTCTATCACATTATTCTTTGTTGCTTGTCTTAGTAATGTTCATCACAGCACTTTTTAAATCATCAGCACACTAACTCTGCAAATTACTTATTTTTCTAACTAGTCACATTTATCTCCCCACCCCCAACACTTGCACAGTGTTCTTACAAATCCTTACGTCTTCTCACTTAACCTCCTATCTTCCTAAATACACCAGCTTATTCTGCCTTGTTAGGGAAAAGGGGCATGTTCTGCAGCTTGTTCAGAAAAAGTCTGATTTTGATTGCCATGCAACCACTTCAGAAAGGAATGATTGTGATTTCAATGTTACAATGTAAAGGACTACTGTCTTTATATTGCTTGGATGTAAAGTGCATTGAATATATCACAGAAAATGTTTTCAGTGTCCAAGCTGTAAGCATTCCCACTTCCTCAGTGAACAAGAAAAATCCCCAATCTGCCCCATTTAGGGGCCGAGGACTCCCTGGGAGTATCCAGGCCTTACCTGCTACACTAGGGGGACCTAGACACCTCTTTACAACTTGGGTAAAGAGTAAGAAGAAAAGAGTCTTTTGTCAGGTTAACAGCTCCATTAGTTTTTGAGATAGTTTTGGGAAAACTGATAATTACAAGATTTCTTCACAGCCAAGGGGAAGCTAGAGTATTAACTACATTACTATCTCATGCCATTGGATAATTATTTAAAAGATTATTATACTTCACTCTGAGTTCTGGCAAAGTTCTTTAACTGCCCGAGGTTTTTTCTTTTTAAATTTGTTTGCTTTAAATGTAAGTCTCCAGTTTCTTGATGTAAATAGGATTGCACCCAGTTGAAGAAACATTTTGAGGTTAGTGTCAAATGTTTCCTCTAACTTGTTAAAATAAAAATTCGGAAGGCTAAAATTTTAAAGAAATCCATGGGAAAAATAGCCTCTGTGTTACTCTATAAGACCATGCATTTATGTAACCACTTATGCTTTAAGTATCTAAAAGGGCTAAAGACAGAACTTCTTCTGATTTCCCAGTCCCTAGAATACTGGCTTTCAATATATACTTTTTGAATTAATGCATAATAAAAATAATTAGAGTTTATGACAAACACATCTTAATATGTGTGTTAAATAGCATGAATTATTTCTTCTAGGTGTGTTAAATAGCATTAATTATTTCTTCTTAAAAAAAAATCAACAATCGTGGATAACAAAGAATTTAAAATAAAAAGATGTAATTCTCACCAAATGGAAAAATTCCAAATTGATCTTGCCTAGTAAATCAGCCATGCACATCAAACAACTGGAGTATGTATTTTACCCCTACAGATTTTAAGATGTATAATTCTTTCACTGACAATTCAAAAAACGTCTGAAACAAAGGAGCTAAGTAATTTGGTAGAACTGTGAACAAAAATCTGAAAAATTTCCAATTAACAATATATAGAACTGAAAGAGGTTAGGACAAATATGCCCTAATTAAATTAGGACAAATATGTCCTTCTCTTAAATAAAGAGAAGCCCAAAAAATAGAGCCAAAACTTCACTAAAAGAAGAAACTGTTATCTGTGAGTCACAGAAAAACGCAACAGAAACAGGCTTAAACGTAAGGCAATATAAGGCTCATGTAATTGGAGGTTCCAAGTTAGGGAGGACATGAGAGTTGACTAAACCCACTGGCTCTGACACCATGTTCCTGAGATTACCAGGACCTGTATCTCTTCTCAGGTTGGAAGTGAGATGGCTGCCATGGATTGAAGCTTGACAGCAACAGAATAACACTGAGAGAAAACTTCTCCCATAAGATGAAAAGATCTTTCCCAGAAGCCTCAGCAAATCTCTCCCTGAGCACATTTGGCACAAACTGAAACACACAACCATTCCCAATCACTGTCACAGGGAACTAAAGATTAATAACAGACGAAGGGCCACCGAGAGTCACCCTGGCAGGTGAGTAGTCACATGCACTGAACCATACAGGCTTCGTTTTGAAGGGAGAGAGAATCTGAACACAAAAGGAAGGAGGAAGGGGACAAGGGGTGTGAGGTAAACAACACTGTAGGACAACGGACCCTATAGGCCAACCCTGTATTTCTAGACTGAAATGCATGTCTCAGAGGCTGACGGTTGGCTTTTAGAAGTCTCTAATGAAACTGCAAACCTGAAAGAGGAATTCCTGGCAAATGTCTGCTCCACTCTTGCTCATATACTTAGTCTCAGTGACTAAGATGAGCTCATGTGTTAGAAAGCAGCATGTGTTTCATTGAGGAGCTGTTCACTATATACATATATAACTGGCCTGATTTCTCAGAGCAGTAGTGAATGAATTTATACCTTTTCTATGATCACTCAAATAGTTGAGGACAGTTAGCAGGCTCCCTCTGAACCCACTCTTCTCAATTGTAGTCCCAGGTTCCTCAGTCTTAACATTAGGTACTTCCATTTCTAAGTAGGTCAACCAAGAGCTTTGTAAAATTCCCATTTAAAGGGTGAGCTATTTAGAACACATCATTATCCACCATAAGAGGTTCATTTTTGAACTGGTATGCAGTGGCCACACTAAGCTAGCAGTCTAAAAAATCAACTTCTATCCCTGTTATTAATTAAAAACTATGAGATTCTTCAACTTTTACACATATATATGTATATTTAAGATTGTTAGGCTATTAGAATCATCTCAAACCATATTATTTTGCAGTCTTTCTTGTCTGTAGTTAAGTATTATATAAATATGTGTACTTCAATTGTAACATGTTTTTGGTTGAGATTAATGAAGAGATTATTTCTGAACATGCTTCTGTAATTTCACTCCTGTGTTTAAAGTCTGCACAAGGAGGCTTTATTCTTTATTGCTAAGGAAATGTCACTTAATCCTTCAAAACTGATTCATAACATCAAAAGAAGGAAAGCTAAAAACAGAAATTAAAAAGTTAAAAGAGTAAATATTAAGTTTAGTAATCCTGCCGCAATTCTGTAAGTGAAGTTTCCATATTCATATGACAGAGTAAATACATTTTCTTTTTAAATGTGATATTAAATACTTAAAAGACTTTTAAAAGCTACGATTTAAAAGCCTAAGCTTAAGGAAACTGAATATTCTTATTCACTAAAAATGTATCTATAAATACAAAGGGTTTATATAGAATTTGGAACAGGTACCTCATAAAAGTGTGAGAAACATCAGTTTGATTCCAAAAAAGTCCAAAAAGTCTTGTTGGATTCACAATGTAGCTAATAAGTAAAATAAAATGAGTTTAGGTCTCGGAAATAGGAGAACCAGCATAGAAAATTAAGAGTCTGGCATATGGCTACTCGCATTAAATTGCTGAATAGAAAATGTCTAGACAGATCAACGAGATAGAAAATTAACAAGGATATCCTGGACTTGAACTCAGACCTGTTTGCATTTCTTAAAGAGTTTGTAAACTGGTATTTACTGATTCTAGGTCCCCTTATATTTTATGTTAATTTTAGGAAGGTAGGCATGTTAACTGTTTTATTATTAAACATGATTCCATAAAACTAAACTGCTATTCATAAAATGATCTTTTTTTCCTAATGTGGAACTATATTTAAAAAGTTGTTAAAATGCATATATTTAAAATTGATCATTTATGGATTTTTCTGCCTGATACATGCTTTTTAAACTTAGTCATGCATTTGTAATATTTTAAAGTAATAGTTATTAAAAATAGAAATTTTAATTTACTGAAAGATTTTCCATCATACCAGATTAAGATCAAGATCTTTATTATCAAACTCTCTTTTAAAACAAAGTAAAAACTGAAATAAGTATATTGTATGCTATGTGCTTCTTGCTATCCTATCAATTTAAACAAGCTTTCTTGGGATGGAAATCAATCTGGTTCAACCATTTCTAGGTTCTTTTTTATGTGTATATACAGCTGACTGATTTGAATGCATATTGAAATCTCTTCTTAAGCCTGAGCTGAGACTCTAAAGCTCTCATTGACATGGTGGCCTATGCAATAGCTATGCTGGCTCCATGGTTCTATTATGTAAATAAAGTAATACATCTATTTATGCCCCTCGGAATGCAACTGAAAACTGTAAAGATATGCAGTTGAGTGAAATGTGTCTGGAAAACTTTTACAGAGCTTTTTATGTCTGGTTATCAACTCAGCAAACTAATTACATTCATGAGAAGGAAAACGCCCTTCCTTTACATTGTGTGTAGCTTCACAACATAAAATGAGAACAGAAGCAGCTATTTAGTCTTATGAAATGTTAGTTTGATTTAGTTACATTTAAGCAAAAAGTATTATTTTAGCATGCAGGTTTTAGAACAGTTGCATCAATCAAATTTTCTATATTTGATCTGTGCAATTTTTTATATTTCTAATCCAACATATGCTGAAATACATGACTTTGGAGATTTAATCATAAAGCAATTTTATTTCAATTTTCCACTATTCCTTTACATATATACAGTGGAGCTAATTTTCCCACTGCCACAGGATAAAACATAGGGAGCCTTTCTTTCTTATGACTTCTCTTCTCATAATTTTGCAATACAGATTGCATTTACTTTAGTTATTGAAATCCTCAATGACATGCCAAAAACAAACTTCAAACTGGATTCAAAGTCATATTACCTCCTCCATCCCTCCACCTCTCAGTTTGGATTCATACAAAGGAGAAGACTGAAAGATGCAGGTACTGCCCTCACAAATTGATTTTGCAAGGCATCAGTCAAGTATATACCTTCTGGACCCTCCAAGCTGGGATGAGTAGGTGTGAAGTGACTAATCCACTCTAACATCACAATCTCCCCAAGCCTTTGGATTCCTTCCTCTCTCTTAAATCAAGGGAGATCAGGCATTTCCAGTTCACTTACAGTGGGCCATCTTTTAATCCATATGTCAGATAACCAATCATATAAACTATCAGAGTCTTATTTAACTTCCTGAGCTGCAACACTAAATGCAGAGTCCTACTTAGTGGGCCAGAATCAGTAAATTCAGCGTCATCCAATGGTACGTTCCTTCTACCATTTTCCCATATCCTTAATATTTATTTCTTTGCCTGGACACCTGGCAGGACTGTGTATGCACCTTTCATTGCAGGTCAGTGACCCACATGATAAGAGCTTGAGTCTGTGTTTCCACAGTTTCAACTCTTTCTCTACAGGAGATAAGACTCTCACTCAGGGCGATCTTAATAGATTTGAGGCTTAGTATCTGCTTCTGAAGCTGGGAGATAGAATCCCTGAGTTCATCATTTTCTTTCATCATTTTGTCCATTGAACTTAGGAGTAACCAACCAACTTCATTATGTTCCTTGGTTCTCCACATATGGTCGAAAGTATTATGTATAGAGTCACTAAACTCCTTGCCTCTCATGAGCATTGAATCTGGAGTGTCAAACACATTTATTTTGTATAGCTCTCTAGACAGTTCATGCCAAGGACTATCAGTGTTCTCTATACTATTAGAAGTAGAGTCCTTAGTATTTTGAGGTCTAATCATGAAAAACCTCCATTTTTGATATTCTGTTCCTCTAGAACCACTCCTGCTACCAAGATCTGTGTTAATCAGTGTTCTCTAGAGGAACAGAACTAATGGAATATATATATATATATATATGTGTATATATATATATATAGACACACACAAGAGAGTGAGTATCTTGTTTTTATATACATTACATTCTATATATGAGAGACTGACACTGTAAACTGTCTACACGGATTAAATTTAATCTTTTCTCCATTGAGCTCCTTCTCCACGTAGCTAAAGAAAACAAACAAGCATTATGATTGGTATACTTTAAATTCATTTATGTTGACCTCAGTTAGGCTCTCAGTAATGTCCAGCCTACTATATTTATCTTATATTTTCATTCTTCATAGTCTGAGAGGCTGTGTCATGGCCTCTTCACTCCTGAACTTCCTATATTTCTCCAACTTCTCATTCTCAGGTGTTGTTTCTAGCTACTATTTCAATGAGAAAAGAGAGCCATTCAGAAAAATAATTTCTACATACCATCCACTGCACTTATCACATCCACATGCAATCAAGGAACTGGGTACATTTATTGATTTTCTTTTGGTCCCTTTGGGAGAACTGCTCCTTTTCTTATTTAAAGCCAAACAAGTCATTTGTATACTACATATGACTGCTCTCATATCCTCAAGAACATTACTGCCTGGTTGTTTCCTCTGTTTCTTAGAATGGCTTTCCCCTCATGACCTGCATCTTTTCTGTCAGCCAACAAACGAGTTGTAATATCAGCCATGTTAACAAAACAACAACAAACTAGTTTTGCCGTATCTCCTGCTCTGGTTAGCCCAGACTCCACCATTTCTCTCTTACTTTATACTTGAAAAATTCTCTATAAATCAGTTTATTTTTGTTTTCTTCAGCTGGGTCTCCTCCCTTTTTCCCTTGAATACAGTATAATCAGGCTTTAGTCTCCAACATTCCACTGATACAGCTCAACAGTGAGCTCTATTATTAATGCAGTGGGCAATTCTCTATGGTTAAATTATTAAATTCATAATTTGCCTTCAACAAAGTTAATAATCCCCTTATTTCATAAAAACATATTTTTCTCCACTTGAATTCTGGAAAACTCATGGCTCTTTATCCTCTTACAGCTTAATTAGTATCTCCTAAATTTATTTTTTATTAGTTTCTCTTTATTTCCCAATTCCTAAAGTTTGGAATGCCCATTGTCTAAGGTCCAGAATTTCCATCTGATCTGCCAATAGAACTCTAACAAGAGATTATAAACATTATTTGGGTGTTCGACTGAATCTTGAACTCATCGGCAGTCTTTGCTAAATGAAATTGAGATCCTACGTATTTCTTAGAATACAATAGAAGAAAGAATTCAATGACTTACAGAGATAGGAAAATTAGAGATTTATCATTTGTGACATGTTGACTCACACTCTGTGATGTCACACAGTAAGTCCTAGAAAACAACTCCTGGATCATGTCATTGGCAATACGTGATAGAGGGCAACACCAACCTCAGCAATGAAAACTCATTATAGTAAGTGTTTCCTTCAGCCTGGGATCTGAAGTGCTGCTCCTAAATGAGATTCCTGTTTTCAACGGGGAGGATGGACTTCCAGAGTAGCATGTTGAAGTGTAGCAGCTATCATCTAAAGTCCCAGTGGGCATGGTTATTATAATAGGGAATGGGCCCAGACAGGTTGCCACAAAATTTGAACCATGACAATCTGTAGTGGAGACTTATGAGACTTTAAGGAACTGGGAAGCCCAACAGGGTCCTACTTATTTGAACAACCATGACCACAGCAACACAAATCATCTTTGACAGGGGTTAATCTACCCGGCTCCACCTGGGTATACAGCCACTGATCTGGCAAGCATTACTGTTCTATTCCTTAATGAGGAAATGCTGGCAGCACTTGTATGTATTTATTTTCTAATTGACAACAATATACCTACAATATTGGCTGAGGTTTATATCAGCTCTCTAGATTCATAATGATTTTGTTCACAGAAACTTTTATCACAGGATATCCCATTAGGTCCCTGTACTGATTATTTAAGATGATATGTTTAGGTTGGTAGGAAGTCACAGGTTTTAGATTCCTTGGTAAGTTACTTTGGTGCCTGAGAGAGGGAGATAAACCAAATGAAAATTCAGGCTCCCACCATGTAAATTATTTTCTGAGTGTCTTTTTAAAGTAAAAGATAGATTCTACATCTTATATCATCTTCAAGTATGAAACAAGCAAACCCTGATGATTATCTTTTAGTTTTGGAGTCTACATATACCAACTTCCTCTGTTCCATTTCCTATGTGAACTCTAGCTTGCAAGCTGTAATAATTTTAAGCTGATTAAGGCTGAAGTACAAGCATAAAAGGGACTTCATTTTGAGGATCTAATTTTATAACTTAGTGTGTGTAAAAATTATTACATACACATTCTGAAGTAAGCTTAGATAGATTAATTACAGAAGAAGAACTAGGATTTTATTGTTGCTATTGGCTATTTCGTTTTGTTTTACCAAAGCCAAATCTTGTTGAGCAAATAAGTATCTTGCTTTTTAGAGGCAATTTCTGGTTTCCTTCTGTGTTTTTATGGAAACCTTAACCTGACCCCGGTCACCATATGACCCAAGGTTTCCCAGTCCACCAAATCATGAAGTTAAGTATATTAGCACTTCACCTCCACATGGATTTCTGTCTTAGGACTGTTACTGGAAACCTCCTGAGGTCCTCAATGCTGGTATGTCAACTTCACTGCCTTCTCTCACATGATTCATATTTTGGCTTCATGGAAAACCTTTTATGACCTGATGTATAAGTGAAACTTTTTGACTGATGACTCTAAGTTGATATATTAGCAAAAATAGGAAGGTAAATACTGTAGCTCTGTAAACACACAAAGAGTGGTCCCTTAAACTATGTGGAGTAAACAAATCTTTCCTGTGCAGAAAATATCTAATAGCAGGCCAAATTTCATTGACTGGAAAGATGGGTGTTCTAAGGTAAGAATATACACTTATTCTGCTCAGAAGCTAAATATTTTGACATATTAACACGGATTGTAGGGGCGGGAAAGCTTGGAGGATGAATAATGAAAATATTTTATCAAAAAGTATATGACTGAACTTCTCAGAATGGACGTAGAATGCCAGTATGCTTTTTCTTTTTCTTTTTAATTTTTGTAGGTACTTTGTAAGTATACATATTTATGAGGTACATGAGATAATTTGATACAGACATACAATGTGTAATAGTCACATCAGGGCAAATGGGTTATCCATCACCTAGAGCATCTATCATTTCTTTGTATTACACACTTTGCAAATATACTCTTTTAGTTATATTTAAATGTCCAATAAATTATTATTGATTGTCACCTCGTTGTGCTATCAAATACTAGATCTTTTTCATTCTATACAACTATATCCCTAATCCATAACTCTTCCCATTTCTTTCCCTCTCCTCAACTAGCCGTCCCTTTTGCTAGTAACCATCATTCTACTCTCTTATCTCCATGAGTTCAATTGTTTTAATTTCTTCCTCCCACAAATGAGTGAGAACATGTGAAATTTATATATCTGTGTCTGGCTTATTTCATTTAACATAATGTCTTTAAGTTCTAGCCATTCTGAGCAAAACACCTTTGCAAAGAAGACACTGAAAGTCAGGTAGACAAGGTGACATGTTTTGTGGCAGTCAGCAAAATACTTGCTTTAAAAATTGTGTGGTTATAAGGAACATGAGTTGCATGCTTAATACAAATTGCCACTCATCAGTCTGACCTGGTTATTGCCACTACTGGCTTCCATTGTGTAGTGTATTTTCTGGAAAAAAAAAATTTGCTTTCTAAAATTATATATATTTTCTAAAAAATTTAAACTAGGAAATTTTTACTATGTTACAGGAATAGCTGACTTTATACCTTAAGTATAAATTTCTAAAAACTATAAATAAGATTTTAATTAAGAAGAGAAATGAATAACAGTCAGAAATAGTTGACAATATGATATCGCATCACTTCAAAATATGTTAAGGGCCTGGCGCCGTGGCTTACGCCTATAATCCTAGCACTTTAGGATAACCTGAGGTCAGGAGTTTGAGACCAGCCTGGCCAACATGGCAAAATTCCGTCTCTACTAAAAAATACAAAAATTAGCCAGGTGTGGTGGCTCATGCCTATAATCCCAGTGACTGGGGAGACTGAGGCAGGGGAATCGCTTGAATCCAGGAGGCGGAGGTTGCAGTGAGCCGAGATCGTGTCACTGCACTCCAGGCTGGGTGACAGAGCAAGATCTTGTCACACAAAAAAAATAGATGTCATGTTAAGTGCTTTTACCACAAACTCAACCAATGACACACACACACACACACACACACACACACAGACACACACACACACATACACACACACACATACACAGAGGAAATTTTTACTATGATGTCATCCTAGGTAGATGCATGTGTATAAATTCATCAAATGTATACATTAGACACATTCAATATTTTGATATTACAATTATAACTCAATGAAGCTTGAAAATAATTAAAATAATAAATATCAAATCACCTTTTTTGACGAAGTTGAGTGTGATTAAATTTTTATTTGCATGAGAAATAGTGTCTTAGGCGCGAACAGCTTGTTATAGCTATTATGTGGATATTTATTTTATTTTTTTAACTGTGGTAAACAGTTTTTATTCAGACATTGAAACATGAAAAACATATTTGTAATCATTGTAATAATTTGGGAGTATAACTTTTACAAATAGTTACTTGACATATAAAAAAGTAAATTGCTATGCACATATAATTTTTGTAGGTGACCATTTCACACAACAGAATCCTCACAGCAGTAGGCAATACAGCATTCATCCTTGCAGATTAGAGGCTCCCAACACACTTCATGGCACTCATGGTGACACAGTGAAAGGAGATGTGCGATGAACATCTACTTGGCACATTAGTATGAGGGACAAATATTGACAAAAACACAACTGCTAGCGGCAATGCTGAAAAGTTCACTGCTACCAGCTTGGAATGGCGGCTCATGTCTATAATCCAAGTACTTTGGAGGCTGAGGTGGCAGGATTGCTTGAAGCCAGGCGTTTGAGATCAGCCTGAGCACCACAGTGAAATTCATATCTACAAAAAATTTTTTTAAAGTCACTTGTGTGGACATTTAAATAAGAATATACAAGGTCTTTGAATACTCAAAAGATCCCCATGTGCTTACTCAAATTTACTACTTATGACAATGACTTCTGGATTAATTTTTTCTTTTTCCTTTATTTTTTCTTCCTGGCCTCTGCAAATTTTTTCAACTAGAATTGAAGACTTGCTGTAATGGTTAATACTGAGTATCAATTTGATTGGACTGAAGGGTGCAAAGTATTGATCCTGGGTGTGTCTGTGAGAGTGTTGCTAAAGGAGATTAACATTTGAGTCAGTGGGCTGGGAGAGGCAGACCCACCCTTAATCTGGATGGGCACCATCTAATCAGCTGCCAGTGAAGATAAAGCAGGCAAAAAAAAAAAAAAAAAAAAAACATGAAAAGGGTAGACTGGCTTAGCCTACAAACCTACATCTTTTTCTGGTGCTGGATGCTGCCTGCCTTTTAACATGACTCCAAGTTCTTCAGTTTTAGCCCTTGGACTGGCTCTCCTTGCTTTTCAGCTTGCACAGGGCCTATTGTGTGACCCTGTGATCGTGTGAGTTGATACTTATAAACTAACCTTTATATATATTTATCCTATTAGTTCTGTCCCTCTAGAGAACCCTGACTAATACACTTGTATATTACTTAATTTTCATGAGATAGATTACTCCTTAATAAGCTTGCAGGTAGAAGAAGTAATGTGAGGAGTTAGTAGTACATGGAATCACTGGCACTCCTTTCAAACATTGTGTCAGAGACATCAGCACTGGCAGTCAGGTTTTACTTCAACATTTTTTAATTGTGCTTAGTGTAGTACACTTTTTGCAGTGCCACCCAGAAACCCATTTAAGGCTTCCAGCTGTTGAGAGTGCTGTCAGCAGACATCTCTACAGACAGCCATCTCCACAGATTGCCCTCTCTCTGCTGAAGAGAGCCACTTTTCCATGGTCATGGCCTTTTTCGAGGATAACATACATATAATGACTGATCAATGCAAGGTTGTAAAGTGTCATCCTACTTGCTCCAATGCCAGGAAAGTGTGAATGGCCTTCTTAGCTTCAGAGTTTATTGTCGCATATAGATTTTTGAAAGATGTGTAAGGTATCTTATTGTAACTACAACACTATCAGCTCTACAGACAAGCTATTTAAATTGTTTCTGGGCAAATCACCAGCTAGAAGTCATCAATGACAGTTCTTATTAGTAATGTTTTGGCATAGAGCTGTAAATTATAAAGAGAAGCACTTTTCAATATAGATTTTTAGTTTAGGTCTCTTGCCTGTGTTTGCTTTCTAGTTGTATAGATTGGTAATAGGATGTGAACAAAAAAAGGACATTTAAAATAGAAATAAGTGTTTCTATCCAACAATGTCTGACAAAATCTACAGATCTTATTACTGTAATTCAAATTTAATTTTTCTTAATCAATTGCATTTTAATCTTTTATGGGTCGCTCTTCTAGAAACTTGCTCATGAATTCAAAGTGCAAAAGTCATTGGTTAGCAGAAGGACAACCATGCAACTAAAGAACATTATAGACATTCTGTCTATTCCTATTTTGCCTATTATAGACAAGTATGGTTATGTACCACATTTTCTTTATCCAGTCTATCATTGATGGACATTTGGATTGATTCCATGTCTTTGCTATTGTGAATAGTGCTTCAAAAAACATACATGTGCATGTATCTTCATAACAGTGTGATTTATATTCCTTTGGGTATATACTCAGTAATGGGACTGCTGGGTCAAATGGTATTTCTGGTTCTAGATCTTTGAGGAATTGCCACATCATCTTCCATAGTGGTTGAGCTAATTTACATTTCCACCAACAGTGTAAAAGCATTCCCATTTCTTCACAACCTCACTAAGCATCTGTTGTTTCTTGACTTTTTAATAATTGCCATTTTGACTGTCATGAGATTATATCTCATAGATATTGATTTGCATTTTTCTAATGATGAGTGATGTTGAGTTTTTTTCATGTTTGTTAGCCACATGAATGTCTTCTTTTGATAAGTGTTCATGTCCTTTACCCACTTTTTAGTGGGGTTGTTTTTTTTTTCTTGTAAGTTTGTTTATATTCCTTTTAAACTGTGGATAGTAGACCTGTGTCAGACAGAAAGATTGCAAAAATTTTCTCCCAATCTGTACATTGCCTGTTTGCTCTGATAATTTATTTTGCTGTGCAGAAGCTCTTTAGTTTAATTAGATCCCATTTGTTAATTTTTGCTTTTGTTGCAATTGCTTTTGACTATTTCTTCAAGAAATCTTTGCCAATGCCTATGTCCTGAATGATATTGCCTAGATTTTCTTCTAAGATTTTTATAGTTTTGAATTTTACATTTACATCTTTAATCCATCTTGAGTTAGTTTTTGTGTAATATTTAAGAAAGGGGTCCAGTTTCAATTTTCTGCATATGGCTGACCAGTTCTCCCTGTACCATTTATTCAATAGGGAATCGTTTCCCCATTGCTTGTTTTTGTCAGGCTTTTCAAAGACTATGTGGTGTAGATGTGTAGTTTTATTTCTGAGTTCTCTATTCTGTTCCAGTGGTTTACGCGTCTGTTTCTGTACCAGTACCATGCTGTTTGGGTTATTTTGGCATTGTAATATAGTTTGAAGTCCAGCAGTGTGATGCCTCCAGTTTTGTTCTTTTTGCTTAGGATTGTAGTCCAGTAGTCTGATGCATCCAGCTTTGTCTTTTTTGCTTGTCTTGTGAACTGTGAAACACTGCTCAAGGAAATCAGAGAGAACACACAAAAAAAAATGGAAAAATACTACATGCTTATGGACAGGAATAATCCATATTGTGAAAATGGCCATAGTGCCCAAAGTAATTTATAGATTCAATGCAATTCCTATTAAACTATCATTGACATTCTTCACAGAATAAGAATAAACTATTTTAAAATTCACATAGACCCAAAAAAGAGCTTGTATAGCCTGATCTCTTTTTCAATATGCTCCGCTAAGCCTTCAGTCACAGAGTGCTATTTGAATCCTTTTCTGCTCGAGTGAGCAGTGCCTCTGATATTTTATTTACCTGTGCTATTCTAAATGTAATTTCAGGAGGTCTTATCTGCATTTCTAAGAATTAATAAAATTCTTAAATTAATCCTCCTTTTTTCTCCACAGGGGTTAGAACTATTTGCTGCATTTAAGTGCCTTCTTTACCTTTTCTTTGTCTTCTGGACCAGATGTTAGCTTTTTTTAACATATTCATCTACTTCTTGTCTGGAAGTCTTTCACAGTTTGAGGTATAGCCTTAGGAAATTTTGAGTCTATCAGAAACATTCATGGTTCAATCAAACAGTGCCTACTCTATCTACTCAATTGGATAGTCTTAGCAAGGAGATAACTCCCATCTAATCTAGACTTGAACATAGTGTACCATTGTCTTGCCTCACTTCCATTTAGTACATCTTATCTTGGTGTGTGTGTCTTTAGAAGGTTAGTACCATACATTTCTTAGGCCTTCCTTTAAGGACACAGAAAATACACTTATCTTTGTGTCTCTAACTATGGGATAGCCTGCAGGTGCTCTAAACACCAGATTTTACTTAGGACTAGACATTTACTTAAGGCACAAGCTTGATACACCAGCTCTCTAAAAATAGAAACTCACCTCCTGTGTAAAAACAGCTACTCAATTTAGCTGTGTCCGAAAGTGAGTATCACTGCAAATTAATTGGTACCTGAAATTTTATTTTTTCTTTATTTCTGACTTTTTTTCCAAGTGAATATGATATTTATAATTTTATGGAATCAAGGAGAAAAAGGACTACTTTTTCTAATTCAGAAATAAAATAACTTTGAAATATAATAAATACATAAAGATATGGATAAATTATTAACTTTATTATTATTTGGTATTATTTGCTTTATTCTTTACTCTCCTTTATTTTCTATACACTTTCAGAAATAAAGCCTTGAAAAATTCAATTCTGAATACATTATAGGTTATATTGTGTAGTTTATCATTCTTTATTTCAAGAGACACATAACGTTTAATAGCTGTACCAGTACTGGTGCTAAGATTGATTATAGATTACGGTGCTGTCAGCCCATCCCTTCTATATTTTCCCTTAAACTAATTTTTGAAAGATAGTTTTCATTTGGTGTAGAATTTTCATTAGACAGCTATTTTTTCTCCTCTTTTAAAGATATTATTTACCTCTGTTCTGGTGTTTGTTGTTACTGTCAATTTGATGTCCCTACTCTGTGAGTAATTTGCCTCTATTTTCTGCATGCATTTAAAGATTGTCTCTACTTCTGGCGTTCTGCAATTTGACTCTGAGGTCTGCAGTTAAGGATTTCTTTTTATTTATCATGTTTGAGATTTGTTGTGCTGTCTGAATCTTATCATTGTATTTTCATCCATTCTAGAAAACTCTCAACTATTAACTCTTGAAGTATTTTTCTCTTCCAGTCTCTGTTTTCTCCCTTTATGATCCTATAAAGATAAATATATTTTCTTTTTTTTACAGTTATATCTTTTACCAAACGGACTTTTTGCATCTGTTTGACTGACTGTACTACACAACTTCTTATCAATTCTCTGGCTCTAAGATTCTCTCTTTAGGTGGTATTAGTCAGCTGTTTAAATTTTCAGAGTTTCTAATCTCAGGAATCACATTTTTCTATCTCGTTTGGATTTTTTTCAAGTATCTCTGACATGTTTTGAAATAAACATTTTTATAGACGTATAATATGCATAGATAAAGAAGCACATACCTAATGGTAGAGTCAACAAATTCTCACACTATGAGCATACCCTATGACAGCGACCAAACAATAGAACATTATTTAGCACCCCAGCAACCTCCTTCATGGCTTCTCCTAATAGCTGCCTCTTCCTTGCCCACAAAGGTAAACTCTCTCTTTATTTCTAAAGCTATATATTAACTTTTCCAGTTTTAGTTTTCATATAAATGGAGTCACACATTGTATTTTCATCTGTGTCTGAATTATCTAACACTGAAGTACATTTGTGAGATTGATCAGCGTTATTTATTATATCTAGTAATAGCTCCAATATTTTCAGTTACATGGTATTCCATCTTAGCTACATTACATCCATTATTTATCTATTTTACTATAAAGGAACAAGTGGCTTCTTTATAGTTTGAGACTCTTATAAGCAATGCTATAATATTTATCCTTGTGTATTTCTTTTGTCCACACATGTACTGAGTTCAGTTGAATATATACTTGAAAATGAAATTACTTGGCCATTAAATATTCAATCTGTTGTATCATAACAAATAGTTTTCTAGAATGGCTGTGTGTGATGCATCATTTTACATTCCCATTTTCAGTGTATGATGGTTTCAGTTGCTTCACATTCTCACCATGCTTGATATTGCCAGCTTTTTAAATTTCAGCTATTTTGGTGGATAGTTATTGCTATAATGTAGCAGTTTTAATTTCTTTGATAACTATTGATATTGTCTACATTTCTTGTTTGATGTTTTGAATATTATTTTTTGTAAAGTACTCATTGAAAATATTAACCATTTATGTGTTACTAGTCAAGGCAATTTACAGATTCAGTGTTGTTCCTATTAAGCTCTGACATTCTTCACAGAATTAGAAAAAATGATTTTAAAATTCATATGGAACCAGAAAGAGCCCAAACTATTGTAAAATTCATATGGAACCAAAACAGAGCCCAAATATCCAAGGAATCCTAAGCAAGGGAATGAAGCTGGAGGCATCACATAACCTAACTTCAAACTATACCAGAAAGTTTATTTCTGGGCTCTTTATTCTATTTAATTGGTCAACATGTCTGTTTTTGTACCACTGGTACCACTGTTGTAATTACATCAAAAACAATACCAGTGGTACAAAAGCAGACACATTGACCAATTAAATAGAATAAAGAGCCCAGAAATAATGCCTCACTCCTACAACCATCTGATCTTTGACAAAGTCAACAAAAAGAAGCAATAGAAAAAGGAATCTCTATTCAATAAATGATACTGGGATAACTGGTGAGCCATATTTTGAAGATTAAAACTGGACCCCTTCCTTTCTCTATATTCAAAAATCAACTCAAGGTGCATTAAAATATAAAACCTAAAACTATAAAAACCCTGAAAGATAACCTAGGAAATACCATTCTGGATATAGGGCCTGGTAAAAAAATTTCATAATGAAGATGACAAAAGTAATTGCAACAAAAACAGTGATAGACAAGTGGAACCTAGTTAAACTAAAGAGCTTCTATAGAGCAAAAGAAACTACCACCAGCATAAATAAACAGACTACACATTGGGAGAAAATATTTGTGAACTATGCATCTGACAAAAGTCTGTTACCCAGCATCTATAAATAAATAAATTAAGAAGCGAAACACAACCTACTAAAAAGTGAGAAAACAGGCCAGACGCGGTGGCTCACACCTGTAATCCCAACACTTTGCGAGGCCAAGGTGGGTGGATCATGAGGGCAGGAGTTTAAGACCAGCCTGGCAAAGAATGTGAAAGCCCATCTCTACTAAACATACAAAAATTAGGCAGGCATGGTGGTGGGTGCCTATAATCCCAGGTAGTTGGAAGGCTGAGGCAGAGAATTGCTTGAATCCAGGAGGCAGAGATTCCAGTCAGCCAAGATCACACCACTGCACTCCAGCCTGGGTGACAGAACGAGACTCTGTCTCACCAAAAAAAATAAAAAAATAAAAAAAAATGGACAAACAACATGAGCAGATATTTTTCAGAAGAAGACATACATGTGGCTAAAAAGCATATGAAAAAAGCTCAATGTCACTGATCACTAGAGAAATGAAAATAAAACCCACAATAAAATACTATCTCACACCAATTGGAATGGCTATTACTAAAAAGTCAAAAAATAACTGATGTTGGTGAGGTTGCAGAGAAAAGAGAATGCTTATATTCTGTTGGTGGAAATGTCAATTAGTTCAGCCATTGTGGAAAGCAGTGTGGATTGTGACCAGCAATCCAATTGTGGAGTATCTAATCAAAGGAATATAAACCATCTCACCATAAAGAAACATGCAAAAATGCTCAGCATCACTGGTCATTAGAGAAATGCAAATCAAAACCACATTGAGATACCATCTCACGCCAGTTAGAATGGTGATCATCAAAAAATCGGGAGACAACAGATGCTGGAGAGGATGTGGATAAATAGGAACACTTTTACACTGTTGGGGGGAGTGTAAATTAGTTCAACCACTGTGGAAGACAGTGTGGCGATTCCTCAAGGATCTAGAAATAGAAATACCATTTGACCCAGCAATCTCATTACTGGGTATATACCCAAAGGATTATCAATCTATTATAAAGACACATGCACACATATGTTCATTGTGGCACTGTTTACAATAGCAAAGAC
>CAUYLG010053975.1:0-17939 GCA_963573385.1 Cacajao melanocephalus | reverse complement strand
ATTGTTAAGCACAATTATTGGCATAAAAGAGGTTTTTAATATCCATTTTTAGACTGCATTCTAGCCTAGGCAATAAAACAAGAATCCCGTTCTCTCTCCCTCTTTCTCTTCCTCTTTCTTTCTCTCTTACATTCTTTTTTTTCTTTCTTTCACTCTCACTTTCTTTCTTCTCTTTTTCTTTCTTTCAAAAAAATAAAAAAATAAAAAATAAATTAAAAAAAAAGAAGCATGACCTTGGATGAGGCAACACTCTTTTGAGAGAGGCACTGATAGCTATGACCTATCAGCAGTTAATGGACCAACAGCTATATATACCTGCTGCATAGTAACAGACCAATTCAGTGAGACAGCAGGGTTTGCACAGAGAAGGAGTTTAATGATCACAGGTTGCTAAGCAAGGAGATGAAAGGGGACTCTCAAATCCATCTCCCCAAGGAATTCTGGGCTGGAGTTTTTAAGGGAATTATGGAGGCTGAGGGGCTGGAAATTTGGGGTCATTGATTGCTTGGGGTAAATAGAAGGAAACCATCAGGACATGGCAACTGCATTCCTTGATGAGTCAGCTTCTCGTGGGGTCCCCCAGACCAGCTGACATGAGTAGTTTCCCTGGTATGTACGACCTGAAAGAATATCTCAAAGGGAAAACATAACATTTTATAATGTTGAAGTTGTTTTCTGTAGAGCAGTTAAGGAGAACTGTAATCTTGTAACAGGGTCTATGTGATTCCAGGACAATAAGCACCAAAGTATGAGGAAGCAGGTCAGAGGGCAAACTGACCTCATGAATAAAGCTGAGTGTGCTGCATACTTGATCTATTATATTTCTCTCTTTCCTTTCTTCCCTAATTAATTTTATAAAGTTCGTAAGGACGGCCTCATCTGTACTCCCAGCTGCTGGGAAAATAACTGGCTTGCTCTTGTAGGGAGGTCAGGGCAGCACACCGCAACACTCACTGCACCGAAGGAAGGAACTGAGATTTTATTCTCAGAATAAGGGGAAGTTATTGCAGTGGTTTAGGCAGGGGAGTAGCATGGTCTGACGGTCACCATGAAAGCATCACTCCCACTGGGTGATGAAGTGGGGGTGAGCAAACATGGCAGCAGGGAGACCAATTAGGAGGCTATTGGAGACATCTCAACCAGAGGATGGGGATGCAGTGGGATCAGACAGAGGAGATAGTTTAAAACAGCAGGACACAATGAATGACTGCCTGGGAGGGTGGGGACTGGCTTAAGCACCTAATGGATCATGAGACAGTGGACGCCGAAGAAAGTCTGCATTTCAGGAGAAGGCTGTGCACACAACCTGAGGCAGAGCGAGTCTGAGTTCCCTGGGAGATGTCCCAGAGGAGATGTGGCATCATTTGCGTGTAGCACTCAGAAGAAAAATTGAGGCTGGAGGTACAAAAGGAGGAAAATCCCCAGCGCAAAAATAATACCTGAGGCTATGGTGGTGGGCTAGCTTTCCTAGTAAGAATGCATAGCTCAAAAAGGAAAGAGGGCCTGTGAAAGAGGCCTGGAGAAACACAGTCTTTTACGCTTTTTGAGACAAGGTCTCGCTCTGTCACCCAAGCTGTAGTGCAGTGGAACAATTATGACTCACTGCAGCTTTGACCTCCCAGGCTCAAGCAATCCTCCCATCTTAGCCTCCTGAGTAGCTGGGACCACAGGTGCATGCCACAACACCTGGCTAATTTTTGTGATTTTTAGTAGAGATCAGGTCTCACTATGTTGCCCAGGCTGGTCTCAAACTCCTGTCCTCAAGCACCTCCCACCTCCACCTCCCAAAGTGCTAGGATTACAGGCAAAAGCCACTACACCTGGCTGAGAAACAGTTTTCAAGCAAAGAGCAGAAGAGTGGAAGCCAGGAAAACAGGCTGAGAAACATAAGCCTGTCAGTAAAACACCAGGAGAACGTGCTGATAATGGAGCTAATTTTCACGGAATGTTCTTTATGCCAGTCACTATGCAATGAGACTTGCAAAGATTGTTTATTTGTATGTTCTTTGAAGTGGGTATAACTCCTGTGTTTCCCTTACAGTAGGAGAAACTGAGGCTTAAAATTCTGGAGTAATTTGCTCAGGATTGTACACTCAGTAGAAGAGGTGCAAGGAGTTGTTCTCAGACTTTCTGACTCCATATCAAATGGCCTCACCCACTCTGATTTACTACCATAAAGAAGTCAAGATGATGGGGAGTTTTTCAGGAAGGAAGGAAGGGTCAAATCTGGAAAAGTCTACAAAGAGGAGAAGGAAGAGGAAAGACTACCATTCAATCCAGCAATTCCACTACTGTGTAACTACCCGAAAAAAAATAAGTCATTATATGAAAAAGACACCTGCACATGCATGTTTATAGCAGCACAATTTGCAGCTGCAAAAATATGGAACCAACCTAAATGCACATCCACCAATGAATGGATAAAAAAATGTGGTGTATATGCACCATGGAGTGCTACTCAGCCATAAAAATGAACAAAATAATGGCACTTACAGTAACTTGGATGGACTTGGAGATTGTTATTCTAAGTGAAGTGACTCAGGAATGGAAAACCAAATACCACATGTTCTCTTAAGTAGGAGGTAAACTATGAGGATGCAAAGGCATAAGAAGGATACAGTAGACTTTGGGGACTCAGGGGGAAGGCTGGGCATGGGGTGGGGAATAAAAGACTACACATTGGGTACAGTGTACATGGCTTGGGTGACAGGTGCACCAAAATCTCAGAAGTCACCACTAAAGAACTTTTCCATGTAACCAAAAACCACCTGTTCCCAAAAACTACTGAAATAATTTTTTTAAGAAGAAGAATGAGAGTACCCATGCTCTTTTCAAAAAGGAAGGTATTAGTGGCTTGATGGGGGCACTTTTACTGAAATGATGGGCACAAAAGCCAGACTGTGCTGGACCAACATGGAATTATTAATTTATCTGGGTGCACTGGGAATAAAGTTATGATGTGGAATTATCCACCCTTTTGGGTTTTGCAGTCAACCTATGACTTTCTTTTTTTTTTTTATTTTTTCTGTGTGTGGCTATTTTGTTGACCATGGAAGTGCATATAAACCCTGTTGGTTCACTTAAGAATATTGGGTGTCTAGAGAGAGAACATGGATAGGCAAAATAGTTTAGGAGAGAATAAGCAATTTTAACAGAAGAAGGCAAAGTGATAGCTACATCTAACCCCATTGTTCTTAGGGTATGGTCAAGTACTAGTGCACTCTACAATGGATTTCATGATAACATTCAGGCTTCTTTTGTATTGAATTGACTGAGATATTGCTTTCTTTTTTCTTGAGTTGAGAAAATTCTTATTATGATAATAATAGTAATAATCACATTTGTTGACTCAAGACATATTTCTGGAATTCCAATTATATGTCAAGCATTGGAGATCCTGGATAAATCAAAGTCCCTGTCCTGGGTAAGCTCACACTCTTGTCAGAGAGGAAGGAATACAAACAAATACGTGCGTTATTAAGTGATAAGGAATAATAAAGGTGATGTTTTGGTTTAGTGGAGAGCTCAAAGAAGAAAGTGGAACCAACGTGATGGAGCGGGGGATGCTACATAGAGAAAAGTTATTGAAGGAATGGACTTAAATTGGCTCTTAAACAACGGAGGGAATGTAACACTCAGATGGAATGTGGGGAGCCTAAGAGTTCCACATGGTTGAAACCCAGAATTTTGTAAAGAAGCAGAAGGAGAAGAGAGTAAAGGGAGAGACACCTTCCCACAGGATACAACACTGCACAGCTTGCTAAGGTGCTTCACCTCCATTATGTAAATGGATCTCCAAGGTATGCAGAAAGGAAACTTACAGAGATTGAATTACCTAATATACTCCTGGCATTTGGGCTTTGACTTTTTAAGTTATCCTATGTAAATCCAACCACATGCCTGAGATGCAGGTACTAGTTAGTGTCTCTGCTTAAAGATTAGGGAAATTGAAATGCAGAGAAGATGACTTGTCCAAGGTCCAAACATGGAGTCTTTAACCCAGGTCTATCTGACTCCCAACTCTGTTCTCTTTTTATTACATGGTCCCGCCTTTTTGCTATGAATAAAAATTCTTAAATGCAGGAGGAAATGCAGAATATTATATTCCTAAAGAGCATAGTGAATCATTTATGGAGCTATAGCTGGCCCTTCCTTGGCACAGCATGATTTCAAAGCTCTTCTCTCTAGGGAGGCTGGTGTAGGAAAAAAAAGTTACTTCCATGTTGACCTTTAATATCAATGAATGTGAATGATGGGAATGGGGAGGAAGCTAGATTTCAGTTACTTGAATATTGACTCTGAAAGCATGAGCTTGTGATGTGGACTTTTAATGATATGAACATATGAAAAATGCCAACGTCTTTTCATTTTAATGGATTAATTTTTTTTTAATTTCCAAACAGATTTTCAACATACAGTTTGCAGGCATTGAAAGAGAAAGGTTGGGCAAGGGTGTGAGATCCTTTAAAACAATAAAACATTCCTGAAGTTATACCCAAGTTAGGGAGGAAGATTTGTTCATTTATTCACTGATTCATTTTCCAATGTTAGTTCTTTGTGCATCCTTATAATTTTTGAGTCCTCCTATGCACCAGGCACCACTCAAAGCACTGAGGATCCCGCAGTGGACAGAGCAGACAAAATCCCTGCCCTCCAGAAGTTATATTCCAGTAGGAAACACCATAAATGCTATGCCATAAATCTAAACAGTGTACATGATATTTGATGAGGACTCAGGAGACCAGAATTCTATTTCCAGTCTTGTTGCTAACCAGCTTCTGTCTCAGTAAGACTACCTAACATTTCTATTTCTTCATTTTCTCATCTGTAAAGTGGGAATAATGCCACTTATCCTTCCTGTTGCATGGAGTGGTCATGTGACTCAATCTGCTGAAAAAAACACAGACTGCTATACTCCAAAGAATACCAAACAGGTAATACCTCTGAGCATTGCCATTATTACTGCCATTGCTGCTACTACTTCCACTGTTACTTCTGCTGCTGCTAATGATGTTACTGCTACCACTACTGCTGTTGCTGTTGTGACTACACTATGTCTACAACTACTATTGCTGCTGTTACTACTGCTACTACCACTGTTTCTTCTCACTCCTCTTCTACTACTGCTGCTATTCTAATACTGCTACTAATGCCATTATTACTTTTATTTCTACTGCTACTATGACAATCACTGCTATTGTCATTTTTAGCACACTTTATTCTTGGCTTCCATGACACTCATTTCTTGGTTCTTCTCTTACTTCTCTGAGTGCTCCCTCTCAATTTCCCTCAACCCATCTTTCCTCCACCTCCAAGCCTGGTACCCTTCCCTAGCACTCTGTGCTTTCCTTCAGATGATGTCAACAATTCTCTCTAAAATACTACATTTTGATGAGTCTTTATTGGCATTTCCGGTCTAGATATTTTGAACATGACTTCTCCATGTTTTAGAAAAACTTCTTTCCTGGAATCTGCATTTGGGTGTCTCTCAGGAATCTCAAACTCAATCTGACAAAAGCTGGACTCTTGGCCTCCCCTTCCAAATCTTCGCTCTCCCTTCCTGTATCTTCCATCTTCAGGAAATGACACCATGACTTCCATCATCATCTCAAAATAAACATAGCAATTATTTCTGACACTCTCTTACTCTTGTTCCAGGACACTCTCTCATTCACAAATTACTGTGGATTTTACCTTATAAATGTTTCTTGATAGTCTCAGTGCCCTGACTTCACCACTGCATAATCTAGGCATATAACAAAATTACACTGGTACCCTGTAAATTTATACAAATTTCTAAATATATTTCTTGATCATGTCTGCTTCTGTGCATCAGCCCCTAAGCTCATGAAACTGTCCCCCATGTCACCAGGACCACTATTGTTATTTCCTAACTTCCATGATTGCCCCCTTTAGTTAATTCTCCATTTTAAAAAGATCTTTCATGCTTTTTTTTTTTTTTTTTTTTTTTTTGCTTGAAACAGAGTATTATTCCGTCACCCAGACTGGAGTACAGTGGAGTAATCATGGCTTACTGCAGCCTCAGCCTCCTGGGCTCAAGTGATTCTTCCACCTCAGCCTTCCAAGTAGCTGGAAAGGGGTATGCACCACCATGCCCAGCTATTTTATTTTTAATATATTTTTGTAGAGATGGGAGTCTCACTATGTTGCCCAGGCTTGGTATCCAACTCCTGGCTTCAAGCAATCTTCCCACTTCAGGATTCCAAAGTGTTGGGATTACAGGCATGAGCCACTGCACCCACCCATTTCATACCTTTTCTTTGCTTGTAAAATAAAGTTCAAAATCTACAACATGGCCCTCGGGGGCAGCCTGATTGTTTCCTTCTCCCGCTCTAGCTTCACCCTAAGATGTTTGCCTTCCCTCTTGCTTCAACCACACATATCTGGCTCCTCCATGAGCCAGATTCTTTCCATTGCAAGGTCTTTCAACATGCTCTTTCCTCTGCCTGGAATGTTCCTTTATCCTCATCCCCCAACCCATCCACGGGGCTCATACTCATCTTGCAGACTTCATCTTCACTGACATTTCCTTCAACCTCCAGCCTAGACTTGCTTCCTGTAGTCAGTCTCAGAGCACCAATGAACTTTGCCTTGTAATTACCTGCATGAGTGAAATTATTGTTGAAAGACTGTCTCTCCTAACAGAACTTTAAGGTCAGGACATCCTTGTAATCCCAGTGGCAAGAACAGCACCTGGCACAAAGCAGAGGTATTCAATGAATGTGTGTTGAGTGAACAAACAAGTAAATCATCACCGCTGTTGTTATAAAGTCATTGCCCTCTGGAGATTTCAGTTCCCTCATATGAGCACCCCATTCTGTGAAATTCTGCTTTGTTTATGAAATATTCTGCTCTACTCCTTCGAACCTAGTGGGTTTCAATTTGACTTTCCTTCCATTCTTCTCAAATTCACGTGGGACACACCTTAATGCGTGCATTTGGCTCTAATAAGCTCAGTTCCAAGGTAACTGAATTTCCTATTTTGGGGTGGCACCGTTATGAAAGAGGGAAAATCACTATCCTCTAACAATTATTATCACTGTTATTGCCATTTGAGGTAGAAGCCACCTAAGCACTTTCTGAAAACATGTCAGGTAAAGAACCTAGAGTGCATCTGAGTCTGTTTTTTAAGTTTTTCTCTGAAGCTTCCTGGACCCAATCACCCAGAGATGGTAGAAGGGCCCTGGTGAAACATGCCAGCCCTGAGGTGCCTCATGACTGACAGCTCTTTGCAGCTATAGGCCAGCTGCCATCTGCCAAGTAGCCCCCAAGGGCTTCTGCCAAGAAAAGAGAGGCTCAAGGGAGCAGGAATTGAAAATAATTTAGTTTACATGACACACATACACACACAGTCTTATCAATATCCTTGGCTGCATTCAGATGTTGAGCTGTAAAGATCAAATCCTCAAGGGTATTTCAGAAATAATTGCATTGGAGCAGGCCTGTTGGGTTCATGCCCCTTAAAGATAAAATAAACCTCACCCCATCATGCGCCCTCATCCATAAACAGATGACAGGGAACTCAATAGAAACTCAGTCTATATTTATACTGAAGCTCTGTTCCTCCTAATGAGACTTTCCATTACTCCAACAGGATTTTTATTTCCTTTAAAAGTGACTCTTGGCTGAGCATGGTGGCTCATGCCTGTAATTTCACATGACTTTGGGAAACTGAGGGGGGCAGAGCACCTGAAGTCAGGAGTTTGAGACCAGCCTGGCCAACATTACAAAACCCCATCTCTACTAAAAATACAAAAAATTAGCTGGGTGTGGAGGTGCACGTCTGTAATCCCAGGTACTCTACTCTGGTGGCTGAGACAGGAGAATCGCTTGAATCTGGGAAGCAGAGGTTGCAGTGAGCCAAGATCATGCCACTGCACTTCAGCCAGGGTGACGAGGTGAGATTCTGCTTTGAAATAATTAAATACATAAATAAATAAAACTAAAAGTGACTCTTGGTCCTGGAATGTCTGAGAAATAGCAGGAAGACGAGCAGAACTTCCTCTAAGCAGCCTTCCCTTTTGTGCACTCAGAACCATGATCCTGCTCCCAGCTCCCCTGGACCCCTGCTGAGGTGCCTGCTGCAAATGGATCATGCTCTGTATTTTACTGGTGTTGTCTTGGTTGCTGCCATCAGAATAGGGCCCAGGTCTCACAGGATCCTCCAACAGAGGTATCAAAGCCTCCAGCAGCCCCCACTGTTTCCATACTTCCATCTCCCAGCTCTGAGTCTCAATGATGCTTGCTTTCTCCTCTCAGCATCCTATATCAGATCCCAAGTTACTCAAGATTTATAGGACTCCCAGGGAAGCAGTGAATTTCTCCCCCTTTCTCTACTTATTACTCAATCACAGGTTCCAGAACCAGTTACCAATCAAAAGAAGATATCAAATATCTCCAGCCTGAGTCTTGGGTGAGTAGGACTCAGCCGGGTTCTTCAGACAATGTTGAGAACACAGACCAGTCAAGCTTGCACAGTTCCTAAAGATTTACTGGCCTTTCTGTACTTTCATAGAAGCAGACAATGGCCCTTCGCCAGCAAGACCAAGAGAATAAGAAAAAATAACACCAGTTATGTACGGAATGTTTACCAGTTTTCCAAGCACTGTACAGGCCTTACCTTTCATTTAAATTTATAAGAGCCTGACAAGTTATGTGGTCATTGTCCTCCTCATTGTTGCTGTTATTATTTTACAAGGATAGAGACTGAGGCTCAGGGTGGTTAATTAACTTGCCCTTCAATTGTCAGGCAAATGACAGTGCTTTTCTGGAACATGTATCTGTGTTGATTCCGAAACCTGAGCTTTTAAAAATATAACAAAAGCTGGCATTTAATCATCATGTTACTGAGTGCCAGGCACTAACCATTTCACATGCCTTCTCTCACTTCTTTTCTGCAATGATCCCATGAGGTAGGCATCAATATACCCCATTTTAGAGAAGAGCTCACTGAGGTCCAGAACAGCTAAGTATCTGGTCCAAGGACTTACGTCTGGTTAGTAAAGAAGCAGGGATTCCAGCCCAGGTCTTCTGACCTCAGAGTCTACTTACCCACAGCACTATGGAAAACTCTACAATGGTTTCATGGAGGACCTCTGGCCCACACAGAAGTATTATCTCAAAATGTTGCCCCATGCAGCCCCATTCCTGTGACCAAAAACCCTACATCCTATTTTTCTAAATTTAAATCAATAGCAAGAGAAGTAGAGATTGATATTTGTATTTTTAAGGTACAATTCAAAACTTTGTCTTATTCTTAAAACACATGATAATACACAATCCCTCCAATGAAGCTACCTAAGCCCCCAGCAGCCCCAGCTACTTCCGTACCTTCATCTCCCAACTCTGAGTCTTAACAATGCTTGCATCCTACATCAGATCCCAAGTTACTAAGGATTTAAAGAACTCTCAGGAAAGCAGTGAATCTCTACCTCTCTGGGCTCCATCATTTCCTAGTTGCACATTTCCATTAGTTACTTCATTTCTTTGAGCCTCAGATCATCATCTGTAAACACACAGGGCATAATCATACTATTTCCCTCTTGGGTTGCCGCAAGGATTAGATAAAATATGAATAAAAAGTCAGCCCTTAATACACGCTAGTTTCCTAAGTGCACCTCCCTAGCACAGTGCTGAGTATTCATAATAACAGCAGTATTAAATAATCACTAAGCACTAGGCTCTGTGCTAAAGACTTCCCAGTTATTGTCTTACTAATCCTTACCACAGCCCTATGATGTAGGTAATATAAGGGCACTTTTTAGAGCTGGGGAAATCAAGTCTCAGAAAGATTCTGTAGTGCATTGCAGGGTACTGTTGAAAAATGGCAAAGTAGGAATTCAAGCAAACACAAACAAGGCAAGCTAAGCTCTATGAGGCACTGCCAGTGTGCAGAAACTGCTCTAGCTACATTTAATCTATTCTCCCCGAACAAACTCCCTGAAATAAGTTCTCTTTTTTCCCCCATTTTACAGAAAAGTGTGAGGGGCCAGAGAAAAACTTCCCCTGCACTCTCTGAGATTCACTGAAAATCAATTGAATCAAAAGCAGATTAAGAGGAAAAAAGTCACAGAATTATAGTTTAACATGCATAGTACTGGGAAATTGCAGTAGAACGATTACTCAATAACCTCGTGAGGCACAGATGTTTGTATACTCTTCTTCATGGGGAAGAGGAGCTGGGGGAAATGTGGCAATCTGAGGGACAGTAAATGGTGTTTAGGGGAAAATGAATGCAGTTGGAAAACATACAATGGGCTGAGACAAAGTCTGTTGGGCCCACAGAGCAGGCAATGGCTGGTGACTCAAGTCTGTGCAAGTGTATTAACAGACTTCCAGCTGTGCGTGCTGGCTCATGCCTGTAATCCCAGCACTTTGGGAGGCTGAGGTGGGCGGATCACAAGGTCAGGAAATCAAGACCATCCTGGCCAACACAGTGAAACCCTGTCTCTCCTAAAAACACAAAAATTAGCCAGATGTGGCACCACATACCTGTAGTCCCAGCTACTCAGGAGGCTGAGGCAGGATAATTGCTTGAACCTGGGAGGCAGAGGCTGCAGTGAGCCAAGATTGCACCACTGCACTCCAGCCTGGGTGACAGAGCGAGACTCCATCTCGAAAAACAAACAAACAAAAAAGACTTCCGTCTTTCCTTCTGCAGTATGAGTTAAGGTTGTGAAAACTCAGGGAAGGAAGTTGTGTTTTTGGCAAGTCTGGTTTCTAGGTAGACGTGGGAACTTCAGAGGACAACTTTATCCTGTGCTTTGGGAGAGAGAGAGGGTGGAGAGTTGGGATGAGGGAAAGTCAGAGAGACCTTGAGGCAACTTCTTCAGCTCAGCACTTCAAAATGCAGTATCTGGGGCTATCGGTTTCTGAGTCCCAACAAGAAACAAGCTCAGAGGCTAAATAGCTAATAGATTCTCCCAGCTAATAGGAGGTGGAACCAGAATTCAAACCTACATTTCCCCAATTCTGAGCTTATTGTTTTCATCTCTATGTTCTGCTGCCTCTCCTATGCAGCTAAAGAGAAGGCTACATTTTTTAGCAAGCACCAAATAAAAATACAGGCAATTTACAGTCTGAGAGTTCAAAGGAAGGAGACATCAGTGAAGGATGGAGAGGTATGACCCCTTGCTCTGTTACTTGAAATTTTATTTCATCTCTGTGAGCCTCAGTTTCCCTATGTGAAAAAAAGGAAATGATAGTACTCATTTCAGAGGGTGAGGAAGTCATAGGAATTAGTACAGAGGGGCTTCATGCATGTTTCTTAGAAGATTTGCACGGGGGGACCCTTGCTGTGGTCCAAGGAACAGGTCCAAGCGTTGGAAAAGGTCCAAGCGTCCCTTTTCTCCTTGCCTTCCCCTTTCTCTGTTTGTATGGAGGAAGCCCTAAGTCCTGTCTGAAAATGAAGATGTCCTGTCTGACTCCCTCAGCCTGCCTACAGGAGCAATTCAAGGCCTCAAATAATTGTCTCATAAGAACCTATTTGGAGAAAGTACATTACAGGAGGAAAGAAAATTGCCTAATCCTCATGCTGCTCAATTTGCTGGAGCTCAGAATCAAAATAATGAGGAAATAAGCATTGGGCCATTCCAGGGCTGGTTCTCCTGTCAATCTCTCAGCTGGAAGACTCCACCTATCAGTGCAGAGAAGTCCTTAAGGCCACCTGGGAGCAGCTATGAGGTCAGAAAAGGCTGAAACAGAGTGATAGGAGCACACGTGGGAAGGCAGCAGAAAGACCCCTGGTTTGATGGTGCTGCAAGACATAGCTCAGCCTCTCACCAGCTATGTGATCTCCTATTAGGCTCCCTGCCTCTCGAGCATCCCCAGGAATGGGATATGGTGCTAAAACATACAAGGAGCCCTAGCACAGAGGCTGCCTGTGGTAAAAGCCCACATGTGCACATTTCCTCTGTAAACCAATCATTTTTCACCATTTACTGTCTGCTGCTCAGCTTATGAGAACCATTTTAATCTCCACACTAAGTACCTGGGCTGGGATTCAAATTATGGAAAGTGAGCAAAAGCAGCAGTTATCAAAACTGCAGGAGTCTGAGGAAGGGTTTTCTTTTTTCTTTTTTTTTTTTTATCTTTTGAGACAGAGTCTCGCTCTGTCACCCAGGCAGGAGTGCAGTGGTGCGATATTGGTTCATCTGCAACCTCTGCCTCCTGGGTTCAAGCAATTCTCCTGCCTCAGCCTCCTGAGTAGGTGAGATTATAGGTGCCCACCACCACACCCAGCTAATTTTTGTATTTTTAGTAGAGACAGAGTTTCACCATGTTGGCCAGGCTGGTCTCAAACCCCTGACCTCAGGTGATCCGCCAGCCATGGCCTCCCAACGTGCTGGGATTACAGGCATGAGCCACCATGCCCAGCCCTATTTTTTCTTATGTAACAAAGACAATTTAAATAAAGCTAGGAATATTTTTTAATTCCATCAACAGAGATATGAAAATTGATTTAGTGTCCAACTGAAACCCCGTATGTTCAAAGTCCTACCATTGATGGGGAAGTTTTACAGATGTGTGTTTAATGTATAAGTCATGGAAAAGTGGCATGATTTATTTATGTTTATCTGTGAAGACGGGCTGAGCAGGAGCAACTTTAAATGAATAGTTTTATGGCCTTGAAAAATAAAAGAGGCGCAATCTATACATTTATAATTGAAGGACCACTGATGGCTGAGCTTCATGCAGACATGATTCAGTCCATCCATGTGGCTTGTGAGGAATGGATTTGGGGGATTCCCAGGAGTTCTGAGAAGGAACTAGGGTAACTCCCAGGCTTGCAGGTAAATGACTGGCATTATATGGATCCCTTCCAGAGCCTCTTTACCCAGAACACTGGGAGATGCTTTCCGAATCTGAAGCAGGCAAGGGTAGCACTGAACGGTTAGGTCTGCTAGTCAGGGATCATAACAGTGCCTGGACCACAGAGAGTAGTGCTAGGGATAAATGAGATGACAGAGGTGAGGTGCTGGCATACAGCAGACACTCAAGTGTTGCAGAGAATTCAGAAAGCTGGTGTCTACCTGGCACTGCCACCAATGCGGCCCCCTTCCTGCCCCTGCATTGTAGGATTGTGGTCAAGAGCACTGTATCGAGATGTGAGTATGTTCTACAGCCTAAACTGGTCATTGCAGCTCCCTTGGTGTCAGTTTACTCATCCCTGTAACGGGGATAATAATAGTACTTGTCTCATAGGATTACTGCAAAGATTGAAAAAGTAACATGTCTTCATTTGGGTTCCCCAAAAGCACTATTATTATCCCCACTTAACAGATGAGTAAGGGATTCTCACATCCTGGTTCATGCCCATTATCAATTATTATCAACGCATACTTGATGCTCCCAGTTTTCTGTCTGGACCATAAATCAGTTATATGATTATCCTCCAGAGGAGAAAATCAATGTGAGAGAAGTAACTTGCTGAGAATCACACAAGACAGTCAGGGCTTACACCCAGACATTCAAGTCCATTCTCTTCGCTAATCACTACACTTGCTTGCCTCAGACTCTGAGATTATCTCCTGGGGTTCTTGGTAATGGATACTCCTGCAGAGCTCCACGCAGTGCTGGCCAGTCACCTGTGAGCCTGAATGCCATCCAGGTCCATTTTCAGAACTCCTGGAAACTCCCAAGGTCCATGACTCACAAGCCACTTGGATGGGCTGTCTTGTCTGCATTATATTCAGCCCAGCCATTGGTTGCCCTTCAACTATGAGTTTATAAATTGAGCCTGAGACAGAATCTGGGTACAAGTCCTTTAGTTGGAGGATGATCTCAGTTAGCACTAGTGGGAAAGTGAGATATGAGATAGGGAAATGGAAAAGCCAACAGAGGACACATTTACACGTGAGTTGCCATTGGGCAGGTAGGGCTTCACCTGGAACACACCTCAGAACCGGCCCACCCAGGGATAGGGAAGCTGGACTGCTCATCCACCAACTCCCATCCCTCATCCATGGAGCACTGTTCCTCATCCATGGAGCGATGGCACTAGTTATCTTGCATATGCATCTCCCCAAGGCACAGGCCAAAGTTACCCCCGTGGCCAGAGAGCACCCCAGAGTGTCAGAGAAAACCATCAGCATGTGGGAACTGAGACGCCACCAGCACCTGCTGTGGTAATAGGTCAAGGGCATCTGTGGTACTAGCTGTTGTACCTCCCCAGGAAGTACTTGTGACCTGAGTACAGTTCCCAGTATTTCCTGACCCAGGCACTATCTCATGTGATCCAGGGAGAAGGTGGCCCGAGATAATATTGAAGAGAAAGCAAGGCCTGGTAGGACATGGCAAACCTTTAGAGCTTTATCCTGAGGGCTATGAGAAGCCCCTGATGGATTTTAAACAGGGAATGGACCTGATCTAATTTGTACTTCCAAACAATTGCCCTGGCTACTGCTTCATGAAATGCAGTGGCCTTGAAGCATGTTCACAACACAAACAGCTTGGGGTATCAGGGTCAAAGAAGAACTTCTAAAGCAGTAGTTCTCAAGCAGAGGTAAATTTGCCTAATCACTCAGGGACATATGACGGTAGTTGGAGATATTTCTGGATGTTACAATTGTGAGAGGGAATAATGGTACCTCTAGTGGGCAGAGACCAAGGATGCTGCTAAACAGCCTACAATGCACAGGACAGCCCTTCACAGCAAAGAACTATCTGCCCAAAATATCAGTAGTGCAAAGGCTGAGAAGTCCTGCTCTAAGGACTTCTCTAAGAGCAAGGGATCTGTATGAAATGAGGCTTCCTGGTCAAGGAGGGTTCAGCAGAGTTGATAGAGCAGGTGGTAAGCAAGGTTCCATAAGAGAAGAAGGAGACGAACAGGAAGTGGAAATGATCAGGGGTCATAAAGTCATGGGTCCAACTGTCAGAGGTGTTTGAACAAGAGCAACTCCATCTTGAATAGGGGCTAGGTAAAATAAGGCTGAGACTTACTGGGTAGCATTTCCAGACAGTTGGGCATTCTAAGTCACAGGATGAGATACGAGGTTGGAAAAGACACAGGTCATAAAGACTTTTCTGATAAAACAGGTTGCAGTAAAGAAGCCAGCTGAAACCCACCAAAACCAAGATGGTGAGGAGAGACCGCTGGTCGTCCTCACTACTACACTCCCACTAATGCCATGACAGTTTACAGATGTCATGGCAATGTCAGGAAGTTACCCTATGTGGTCTAAAAAGGGAAGGCATGAGTAATCCACATTTTGCTTAGCATATCATCAAGAAATAACTGTAAAAATGGGCAACCAGCACCCCTCGGGGCTGCTCTGCCTATGGAGTAGCCATTCTTTTATTTGTTTACTTTCTTAATAAATTTGCTTTCACTTTATGGACTTGCCTCAAATTCTTTCTTTCCAAGAATAGTCTTTTGGGGTCTGGATTGGGAGCCTTTTCCAGTAATACAACAGCAATTATGGCCATGATGGAGAGAGAGTGACATAATGCTGCATAGGGCTTGAAATACCACCCAGGGCAACATGGTCTCATTCTTTGTCCAGTAGCAAATAGCTTTCATCTGCATTGATTAGTACTGACTGCCTGAATCAAGGGTTGGATCTGGTAGTGCCATGATTGATTACTGATGTCTGTCACAGGAGTTGAGCCAGAACCGAGTGGCTATGTGTTCTCTCTCTTTTTTTAATTGACAAGTAAAAAGTGTATATATTTATGGTGTACAACATGATGTTTTGATATGTGTATATATTGTGAAAAGACTAAATTAAGCTACTTAACATATGCGTTACCTCACATAATGCACATGATTTTTGTGATGAGAACACTTAAAATCTACTTTCAGCAATTTTTAAGTATACAATATATTGTTAACTGCAGTCACCGTGATGTACACTAGATCTCTTGAAATTATTTCCTAACTGAAATTTTGTGTATTTTGACCAACATCTCCCCAGTCACCACATCTTCTAGGGCATCCTTGAACAAAGTTAATTTTTTTCTCTTTCAGCAATGGACACTAGTGGTGATACAGGACTTTTGCTCCTTAGCTCAGCTAGGTCCAAGTTCTTGTCTCATGACCAGGAAGGATTAGTCACATGATCCTCAGAGAGTGAGTGGAGTAGAATTATTTAAGCAAAAGGAAAGCTCTCAGCAAAGAGAGGGGTCCTGAAAGCAGTTGCCAGTTTCCCCCTTCACAGTTGAATACCAGGGGTTAAGGCATGAATGCCTGGCAGCTCCACCCCATCCTTCCAGTGGCTTAAATTGAGCCACTCCATGTTGATTTATTTCCCTTACTGCACATGTGTTAAGGAATGAAATTTTCCACTGCAGGCATGTTTAGGCAAGTCCCCTTTGCAAGTTCTCTTATCTGCACAAAACATCCAACGTAAGCACTTGCGGGTGGGTCAGAGGTTCTCTAGGGACCCTTTCCTTACTGTCTGCCTAAAGCAAGATGGCTAACTCCTTTCAGTGGGAGGAGGGACAATAGGATGACCTCATTGATTTATTGTGAGGTAATTGTAAGCTGGGCTGCACAAATGCTGAGTTATTCTTAATATAAGTATTCCAGAAACTTTCACCTCTCGGACTCCAATGCAAATGACAGAAACAGGGAGCAGTAACAGGTCAAGCTGCATCCAAATGTTGTAGGTGGGTCTGCATCTGTGTCCTCTGAGTACAGCACTTACATTACTCAATGATGCACTAACACAGTAAATACCATATTGCTCCAGGTCTTGGAGAAACTACCCTCCTATGGAATTCAGTGAACTTTTCTTTCTCCATTCCGTTCTTTCTTCCTTTATTAACTGCCCACTTCCTTTTTTTTTCTGCCCTGATCTCTCCCTCCTCCACTTCTACCCCTAGTGACTAACTCCTTTAACTCTCCTAGAAAGGAATTACCTTCTGTGTCTAGCTATCTAGTACCAAATGCAATCCATTTGGGATGATGGTCAGTTTGATCCTACATGAGAAACACTGTCCATATACTTTTAAAATTTTTAATCAATACATAGTAATACATATTTATGGGTTACAATGTGATATTTCAATACCTGTATACAATGAATGATGATCAAATTCAGGTAATAAGCATATCCATCACCTCAAATAATTATCTGTCTTTTTTTGTGCTGTGGACATTTAAAATCCTCTCTTCTAGCTATTTGAAAATATAGAGTTAACTATAGTTACCTCATAGCTCTAGAGAACACTGGAACTTATTCCTTTACATCTAGCTGTAATTTTGGATTTATTAACCCACCTTTCTCCATTCCTCCTTCCTCCTCTTCTTACCAGCTTCTAGTTACCACTATTCTACTCTCAATGTCTATGAGATTAACTTCTTAGCTTCCACTGCATAAATGAGAGAGCATGCAGTATTTATCTTCCTGTGCCTGGCTTACTACACTTACGACATCCTCTAGGCCCGTCCATGTTGCCACAGTTGAAGGATTTCATTCTTTTTATGGATGAATACTATTCCATTGTTTATATATAGCACATTTTCTTTATCCATTTATCTGCTGATCAATACTTAGGTTGAGTTTTTATCTCGGCTATTGTGAATAGTGTTGCTATAAACATGAGAGTACAGCTATCTCTTTAACATTTGTGATTTCCTTTCCTTTAGATAAATACCCAGTAAAGGCATTGCTGAATTATATGGTAGTTCTGTTCTTTGAAAAACCTCCCTGTTATTTTCCATAATTGCTGTACTAATTTACATTCCCACCAAGAGTGCATAAGAGTTCCCTTCTCTCTACATTCTTACCAGAATTTGTTTGCTTTTTTGTTTTTGTCGTTTTTTTTAATTTTTTAGAAAGAAAAAGAGAGAAAAGAAAGAAAGAGTGAAAGAAAGAAAAAAAAAGAATGTAAGAGAGAAAGAAGAAGAGAAAGAGGGAGAGAGAACAGGATTCTTGTTCTATTGCCCAGGCTAGAATGCAGTCTAAAAATGGGTA